>VDFB02000008.1:199760017-199797171 GCA_007258455.2 Sequoia sempervirens
ACAAAATTCTGTCTAACCCATTTTTCCTCCCGAGCACCCCCATAAAACCCATATTTTTGTTTGTGCAAAAAATTGGCTAAATTGACTAAAATCACAAAGTGGGATTTCAGACTCACCTGGTGTGGCATGACACAGTCGGTGAAGAATCACTATCTCTCATCCGCTCGATGAATGATGTCGCTATCGTACTCCGACATCGTGTCCCCTCTCTCTTGCCCTCTCCTCTTCTCCCTCTTCTCCTCACTTGACAACTGTCCAAATGAGGAGAGGTAATTCCTAGAATTACCTTTTATAGCCTTTTCCCCCCCTTTTTGCACTTTTTAAAATAAAAGGAAAATTTCCTTTTATTTAACCTTTTTCGAGCTCAACTAATTCCCTCACCCCCTTATCTTCCTGGGGCCACTATTTCCACTTTGTAAACCTGTTTTCCTCTGTTGAAGCACCAACCTTCTCAATTTTCTGCGCTCTTTCCAACGACATATACCACTCCATACTTTCGAGAAATTTCCCGGGGCCCCTTTTCCTTCCCCGTCGGCCTTCTCGAGGGGGCATACCCTACCATTCTCTCCCAATCTTCTGTCATAATCCTTCCCTTGCGAGACCGTGACATCCCCTTTAATTCTCCTCCGTTCGGGTAGCTCATAATCTCTCCCATGCTGGGGCATCTCCTTTTCAGTCACTTCTTCCATAGAGTCATCTGTATTTTATTTTTCTTCAAAACCCTATCATCCTAATAGTATTTCGAAGAGGGGAAAAATGTAGACACCTAAATTTGACCACTTCCATATGGTCAAATGCATCTTTTTAATCATCCCTTTGCTCATTTAATTCGTCATCTTTTCCAATATTAATTAAATTACTCATTTAATTAATATTTCGTGTCCTACATAAGGTTTCTAAAGTATTTAATTTAATAAATACTTTTCCCCTTTTTCCTCTCTAAATTAAATAAATATATTACTTTATCTAATTTAGTTATATTATCTTTTAGAATTTTAAATTCCTCACTTTCTCTCTCATTGTCACATCCTCCAACTTTTGCAAGTTGGTTTCTAATTCCTCTTAGCAATTTAACCCTCTTTCTTAGTCATAATTAATTTATGATTAAGTTGTGCACACCTCTAATCATCATTAGGGTCCCATCCTCCATAATTTCTCACTTGTCTTTAATCTATCGTTAATTTGTCTAATCAAGTACTTGCACAACCTTAATCACTTAATTAGGTCATCCCTAATCCCCATATCATTTATGGAATGTGTCCTTAGTCAACTTCATTAAAAAATTTCTCTTTTTGAAGAAGACACCCCATTCCCCATGTGAATTTTTAATTCACATTTAATCCCCCAATGCATTTAAAAGAATTTTAAATTCCTTCTCTTAGCCAAACTCTTGCAATTTTTTTCCTTGAGCCATACTTAGCCATTTTTCATACTTGCATCCACTTTCATCCATTTCCATCCATCTTATAGCCTACATCCCTTGCCATCCAAGGAGCATACAACACCAAAGATCGAAGGGCCAACCAAAGGATCGATTCAAGACAAGGTAAAAGGTTCCATTTTGTGGTCTTTATTTTGTATTGAATCCAACTAGGCTAATATTGAGGTGTAGAGTGTTTTTAGTGTTATTTGCTCTCTTTTATTTGCTTTTCGTTTTCTAACACTAAAATTCACCCTCTCACAACTATATTGAAAGGATATCAAAGTGAGCAAGAATGATGATAAATTAGATATTCTTGATGATTCTCTATACCAACATGTTGAGACATAGTTACAGTGTGTCCCAACGTATGAGTGTATCTTTTTATATACACTCGGAGATAGTTTGCATGATGTGCATAATATTTTGATTAGTTCCTATGACTGTTTCACCTTTGACATGCAAATTAATAATCAACTTGAGCTTAATAGTACCAGCTATGTGGAAAAATATGAGAGCTGCTATTTTCAGTTGGATGAAGTTTTCATAAAGTGTGGCAATATGCAAAACATTGAAGGAGGTTTTTTTCAGCTTGCCGTTGTTTTAAATGATAAATATCATGAGTTGTTGCCACATGATAATCAATATTTTAAGAGTATGCCTGATTTTTAGATGCATGGTAATTGTAAATTTGTTGATAAATTTGTATATGCTGAGCTATTGAGAGATGCTAGCATGTTTAATCAGGTAGATTTCAATGATATCTTTAGATTGGATTTAGTGAAATGTGATGAAAACTTTGTCTATGATAGAGGTAAGAAGAGACCTACAGTTCTTGGTGGCCTTGGGCCATCAGATATGGTTTGACTTGTCAAACTAGAGTAGTTGGGGGTACAAATGACCTTTTGACTATGTCACCTAATGAGGTAGGTGCTTGGTCTACTTCTCTAGAGGATTCTAAATTATCTCTTTGTTCACTGAGGAACATACGTCCCCAGAAAGAGCCACTGATGGCACTTTCAAATTTGCAAAATTTGAAAGTGCCCATATGGAACCCTATTTTTTTTCCATCTTGGGGCTTTAGATGTAGGGTTTTTATATGGGGGTTCAGGGTTTTGTTCATTATAATTGTTTGTAACATTCTATTTGGTTGTTGACTTCATATTTCCCATTTTTGGTCATTTTAAAACTCTCTCATGTCTATCAATGTCGTCAAGTGACCGGTCCCTCTCGCCTAGGTCTGAATTTCTAAAAAAATTATAAGGTTAAGTTAAGGGCTTTTGTGGCCTTTACATCCTTTGCATTTCATGACTCAGATGTTCTCAAGCCTATTTTCTCATGTAATCCTAGAAGGTTCCCTCCATTAGAATAACTTAAGTGAACGTGCTTAGGGTTTTCACTTAAATCCTGACAGTCATCTTACTTTATCGCTCATCGTTGATTTCTTTAGAAGTGCATATTTTGAATTGTTGATGAGCGATGAAGTGGTGTTTCTTTGAGGGATCGATCATCACTAATGGATTTTGAGTTTTCAAGATTGTCATAGCGATGAGCGATGCCTCAACCTTATGTTATTTTTGCACATCACAGATATGTTTTAAATGCTAAGGTCCACATTAGCGATATGTGATACACATTGTAACTATGCAAATCCTCTCATCACTAATTTCTTGCAAACTGTATGAGGAGGATTAGCGATGAGCGATGGTATTCTTTGAGAGGTTTCTTTTGCTAAAATGATAAGATCTTATGTGTGATGTCTTTGGTACCATTGATTTACATGCAGGTGTATGTGTCTAAATCTGATATCTTCACTACATCTCTCGTCATTGATAGGAGCCTAGGTGTAAAATTGGATTAGCGAGGTGCGATGGAAATGAACATAATCAAGGAACGATCCATAGAGTCAAGGGCTAAGATTTCATTGCAGGGATGTTTACATCGCTGATAAGGAAAATGAAGGATGAGGTTCATCCATGACAAGTGATGGCTATTGATGAAAGGGAAACATGGCAGGATCTTGAGGACTTCGCATAAAGCAAAAATGAAAGTAACAAGATGACTAGAGAACCATTGATGTAATTTTAAAATAGGACAATCCAATGGACTAAACTTCATTGCGTCAATACTTTCAATCGTTGATTGCACCCTAAAATTTGGGGAGGATCAATGATGAGTGATGAAGTGTATAAGGAAATATTCTCTCTAAGAAACACTAGTCTTATGTACTTTGCCGATATTAATGAAGAAGCATGGATTAGGTTGGCAATACATGCTAATTGTCAGATCACATATGATTTATCAAGATTAAAGAACATGGCAGTATTTGAGATAACATCACTGTTTTCTAGGAGCAACTTTATCATGGTCAAAAAATGATGCTCTTGGCCACCATAGATGAAGTTTTAATTGTTTTAAGATCAATGACCTAGATTCAAAGCTGAGCTATTAAGTTATCAACTTGCTCACACAAGGAGTTCTTGAATCATTAATTCTGCATGCTCCAATTATCTATTTAATGCAGGTTGATCATTGTTCTTTTTCACCATCTTTCCAGTCTGCAGTAAATGTGAGGTGAAGTGTGAGGAAGAGTAAGAGGCTACTTGTTTTTCCTGAGTTGTGTAAATGAAAATTTTGACAAACCTCTATTGGACATTTACCCTTCTAGGATCTTTCACCTAAAAAGGTAAAGAATAGGGTTGAAAATCTTCATAAACATTCAAGGATAAGGATGATGGGTAATGAAATGTGTCTAATTAAGATGTCCTAATGCAATAATATGAAAATGAAGGATGATGTAATGATGCTAAACTATGAAAATGTAAACTGCTGGAAAACACAATGTGATATGCAGAAATGAACTAAATGACGTAGAAATGCAAATTAATGATGGAATGACAGAATAGAAAGGAAGAGGTGAACTTGGAATTAGAAGTCTAATGCTGGAATATTCTGGAATTTTGGAAATTTGACTGAAATGTTGACCGAGACACTTAGGCCAGTTGGGGCGACTTAGTCCCAGTTTTGGGAAAATTTTCTGAAACAGGAATTTGCCAAATGGGTATCCGAAAATGTCAAAATCAGATTTTAGGCCCAGAAGCGAGACTAATTCGCCACTAGTGGTGACTTAGTGGTGACTTAGTCCTCCTACAAATCTCGGGGAATCTTGGAAAAAATCTAGAAGTCTCTGATCTATACTCTCTTTCCTATCAGGTGGTTGTACTTGATTCTATAGAAAATGGGGAAAAAGTCTTCTCCAAGCTTGAATTAGGATTGCCTTGATTAGATTGACTTCGTGCACTTTTTGATTAGTGTTCAACACCTATTGCTTGAAAAATCTGCATACAAAAGGGGAAAAATGGTTGAGGGTTAGAGAATAGGGGTTTGCCTTGGTCAAACCCCACTTTGGTAATCAAACCCTAAATGTCATAAACTTACCACACCATGAATGCTCAAAATCTAAAGATGTGTAATGAAGACCTCCAATAGCTTGACTTGACAATGCTTGATTTGCTTGAATGCTTTGATGAATGCTTGAATGCTTGTGAATTAGGAGAATGCATGAGATAGGATATAGATGATTGTAGGAGAGATGTAAAATGAGGTGAAAAAACCTTATTTTTATATGATTTTATTAAAATTTCTTGAAAGTAACACATCATAGGCTGACCTCAAGAGTTAGAGGACAAATCCCGCTAGAATTTTGAAATTATTTTTAGTTTTGTGCCAAAAAGGACTGAGTCACCCCTATTGGCAACTTAGTCCCACTTAAGAACATTAAGTGGGTGTCGGGAATTTTGGGGCATTAAAACTTGTCCAACGGGAATATCCTTAACAACACACTTGAAAACAACTGAAAAGTGTATTAAGGAGTCATAATTTAGACATAAGAAAGGGTTGAATTGATGAAATTAAGCCTAGAAAAGTGTGAAATCTTGTTACAATACTTTACAACACTTCAAAATAGGACTTAATAAGTGATAAAAAGGTGATTTTTAAGTGAATTGTAATGAATAGAGTCTAGAAAAGTGTAGATTTTACAAAACTTCACAACACCTTCACAAGACACCGTAATTTGAATGTTTAAGACTTAATGTGAATGTTTTGATTACATTACAACATTATACGCAAGAAAAATCAAGCCAAATGCCATTAGAAAGACTCAAGTGAAATTAAAAATGTCAACTATACATTTTGT
This sequence comes from Sequoia sempervirens, assembly GCA_007258455.2. Classification (NCBI taxonomy): domain Eukaryota; kingdom Viridiplantae; phylum Streptophyta; class Pinopsida; order Cupressales; family Cupressaceae; genus Sequoia; species Sequoia sempervirens. Next base: position 199,765,636 of record VDFB02000008.1, read on the forward strand.
GGCGACACAAGTTGAATATTGATTATTCTTGTCTTGAGTAAGTTGGTTTTAAATTGGGTTCTTTGGTCTAGTTAGGAATTTTTTTGTTGGGTTGGTTACAATTGTCTAGGTTTATAGGTGTGTCTCCCTATAGCTCTATCTTGAATTGTTAAATTCTACTTGTTCTAGAGATGGGGAAAAGTAGTGTGACAATTCAGCCTGTTAGAAGATCTAGCTGACTCAATATATTTGAGTATCATGAGGATATAATTGAGTAGGAATCCTAGGCTTCTCTTGAGGTTTTTAAGGGAAAAAAGAGGGCTAGAGGTCATAAGAAGAAATCAATTGTGTAGAGTATGTACAACTTGAGAAACAGGACCCTTCCAGGAGAAGTGGTCAAATTCAAAGGCAAGGAACTGGCTTAGGCAGCGAAAAAGGCCAAGAAAAAAGGTAAAAGTCATAGGGCCTTCCTGGACAAACACAATTCTTCTATTGTGCTTTCTGATACTCCTTCAGACATAGAAGGTGATACTGATTCAGGATATGGCCAGTACCTCCTTTCTCTGGTGCCATATGGGAGCTTCGACGATGACGTGGTGATGGTCCCTCCAATTTCATCGAGGACGAGGAGCGGATGGGCATTCTCTGATGCCAACGACTTTGAATAGGGTCACCACCTTGTTTTTGTTTTTGATGACACCATGGTATTTGCATAGGAGGTATTTGTTTTCGTGTGTCCATGGTTTGTGTTTTTCTCTTCCATGCTGATGTGGAAGTCCTCTGGCTGATATGAAATGGATTTTTTTTGTTTCAACAATGAACATGGTGACAACGACTAATGGTATCTTGCACATGTTTTTTGATTTTTGTCCTCCCCTGTTCCCAAATGATTGTGTAAGAAACTGCCTGGGGGGTTCTTCAAGGAATCAGTTAAAATTAGGTTTTTGAAATGAATTGAAATGAAAGGGAAATTGTAATTCAGCTGGATGCTTGTTGCTCCCTTGTTTATAAAGGGGATTTCATGGCTGATGTGAAGAGAATTCAAAAATCTTGAGTCCAAAATAGGTCAAGGAGAATGCTATGCTCTCAAAGAAAATAAAATGTAAATAGATACATTAGCAAATATATCAAAAGCTAATCTAGGGTGAAAGTTATACTGTATGAAGATCTTAAATATGGTTTTACAAAGTAAATATTAGCAATGGAAATAAAGTTAGTTTCAAAATATTTTTCTCCTGTGTATCTTTCTTCTAAACTATGAATGAAGTTATTAAGTATAATACCATTTGTCTTCTGTCATTTGCACTAGATGGATGCGTTTGTTTTATGCTTTAGTTTAGTGAATTGATTAAATGCTAAAATAAGGTTATCGGTTTATGAGAAAGGGATATAGGATTTGGTAAGGAAGCAATATTTTGAAACACAGTGAGTTAGTTGTTACAAAGTGGCATACTAATAGTCCATTAATATTTGATGTTCAATCATAATTGTATTACTGGTTAATTGCAAGTAATGACTCCATTTTCTCTCAGATAGGGCACTGATTTTTTTATTAGTTTATCTCATGACCAACTGAGCTAGTAATGAATTTGGCCTAAGATTCAAGATGAAGACAAATTCATAACATATTCTAAATTACACTGCCCCAACTTTTAGTATGTAAACGGATTCCCTGAAACAAATGACACTTCACTTGAGGTCTACCAAGCCTTCGTTGAAGTGAGTTTCTTGAGGAAATGCATTTTTGTGAAGAAATGCTCTTGACCACATTAGAGATATTATGAGCATGCATAGGATTACCCTCCTGGGTCTCATAGAGCCTGAAGAGAAGAAGTGAGTTACTAAGTACTTTACTTATGTTTTGGCCAATCCTCAACCTTGCTGATGATTGAGTTTGGGAAAATTCATAGGTAAGGATTGAGATTAAGTTTGGTTCTTAAAAAATCACCAACAAGTACGTTGGAATAATTTTTTGGTATGTGTTTGAATACTTGTAAAAATCATGAAAACCATATTTTCTCTTGATGAGTAATATATATCCTTCCACATCACACATAGCTACATAATCAAATTTACTGGTCTTTGCGGCATAGAAAAAGAGGCAGCTGATTGCATGTTACAAGAGGAAAGTTCAAGTAATGGGGAGCTTTGGGTTCCAACGAGTCTTTGAGCAAAAAGTAAGTGGAAAGCAATGGAGTTCTTCCCTCGTAATTACCAAATCTTCATTCCTGTCAATGAACAGGAATTGCCCATTTCTGAGGAGATTGCTGATGCCGAGCTTCAATTTGTGTTTAAAGATCACTATGCAACTTTCAAAAAGCATATCAAAAGGGTTGTTGGTGTTGAAATTTTGGAGCCAAAGGAAAAATGATTGATTTATCCATCTCAACTGTTATCAATTTTCATATCTAATCTTATGGATTTGCTACAAGATGTCAGGTTAGTGGAGTCTGTTACAAATAAAGTTGTAAATGAAGAGTATTTGCAAAATGGCGTTCTTTACAAATCCTTTCAATGCTTTGATTTGTTGAAAGGTCATGGGTATGTAGGAGGTCTATTCCCTAGACACTTCTTACTTCATCGAACATATTTTGAAAAATTGTTTGTTGCAATTAACAAGAGTCTATCTTTGCAAAATTCAAGTTTCATGTTAGATGTTCTCAAAAGATATGCAAGGGAATTTGATCTTGATTTAGTCGACAAAGTAAGGGAGAAATATCATGCCATTTTGGTGCTCCTCATGCATGTTCATGTTCCTCCAATGCCTAGGTCTCATCAACCACAAATGATTCTAGATGAGAGTAGCCTCCACCAGCCTGTGGGTGTTCATAATGTCCAAGAAATTGAAGAGGAAAATGGTTAGCCTTTGGGTGTCTGAAATGAATAGGAAATTGTAGAAGAAATCCAATCGATGGGTGTTCAAAATGATTTGGTAATTGCAGAGGTAAATGTTCAACCAATGGGTGTTCATTTTTAGCCATTGGGTGTTTGTATTGCCAGTGACTTCAATCTCAATGAGCTACCACCGGTTTAGTTTATGGAAAGTTTTGGTGTGGAAGAGTAGGGTGTTCATTTTCAGCTAGAGGGTGCACAAAATATTAGTGGGTCTACTATCAACAATTTGTTGTTTGTCCCTATTGTTGTTGGCAATTTGGTAGAGGACCAGGATGAAAATGATCATCCAGTGTAGATGGAGATTGAATAAATATATGGGTATAATGATTAGTTTCTTGAAGACTAATGGATCCTATGATGAATTCTAATGTTTTTTGATGAAGGATTCAAATGGTAATAGCTAGCAAAAGTGCTTTGAAAGTTTCATGAAGGTATTTAGGCCTAAGTTTTGGTCTATTTTGTAAGACTGGGTGATGCAATATGACTATAATAGATAGTTTAAGACAATGTCTTCTAGAAGGTTACATATTATCTATTTTAAATCTCTTTAATATCAATATATATATATATATATATATAGGCAATATGCCTTTTATTTTAAAAACATATTAATATTAATTATTAATATTTAATTAATATTAATTATTAATATTTAATTAATATTAATTATTAATATTTAATTAATATTAATACATATATTAATATATAATATTAGTATATACTAATATTAATAATTAATATTATATATTAATATATGTATTTTTTAATAAAAAGAGGGTAAAAACTTTATTGATTCAAGAAAGCAGAATAAATCAAGCAACTACAACCAACCCCTCAGGGGACAAAAATAAAAAAAGAGCCATCAAGTAACTCCCAAGAAACATTTCATATCCTTTGTAATCAACTCCTTCAACTCCTAAGATATATCCACCGAAAGAACATCCCATCCCTCCACACTCCAAGGTCCCATTCACTTAGACTCCTTAGCCAAACCATCAACCACCTTATTCCACTCCCATGGGATATGGTAGAAGGTGATAGAATCCATAACTCCACCTAGAGCAATGATCTACCTAAGAACCATAGCCAACTACCAATTCACCTCTTCAAAATGACGCTTGTTCAGCAGGTCAATCACAATATGAGAATTAGACTCACAAATTATCCTTCTCCAACCAAGGGCACAAGCCCTTTTCAAAGCAATGAGAATAGCTTAAGCCTCCATGAAGTTGTTAGAATTCCACCCTTTGTATTTTGAGAAGAAAAAAAACAACCACTCCAGAATTATCCCTCCTGACACCACCAACCTTGGTAGGACTAGGATTGGCTCTAGAAGACCTATCAATATTGATATTTAGAACCCCTAGAGGAGGAGGAACCCAATGAACCTCTCTCAAAACCTTTCCCTTAGCACTCCATCTCATGCCAGCTCTAGGCACACCACTGTCACAAAAAAAGAGCCCCAAACTATGAACCTTTCCCATGTCACCAGGATCCATAGGGATCAAAAGGACACATCTGGCCACCAAAGTCTCTTGAAGAGCTCCCAAAATTCTCATCCAAACCTGACACACTTGAAGCTTCTTATCTAGAAATATTATGTGATTACATTTCAACTAGATTTGTCAAATGATCAAACTGGGACCAATAGTCTAGGCAATGTGAAGGAAGGAAGCCTTAGCAGGAGCACTCCCTAACCTTAACCAAAGGTCACCTAGGGAATAGGCATTCCTGCATGGTTGATTCTAAAATTCCCACTAGAAATACCAGATCACCCTAACAAATGAACACTAAAAAAAGAGGTGGGAAGTATTCTCCTCACTGTTAGAGCAAAAGACACATATAGAGGGGCCCTGAAACTCACACTTCCATAGGTTCTCCCAAGTCAAGCATCGATTTTGAATTACCAACCAAGAGAAAAAAATGCACTTAGGCCAAGAGAACTTATTCTAGACCTGTTTCCACCAAGGAACCCTTGTGCATCCATGTATCTGATTATCCAACACCTGATAACCAGAAGCAATAGAGAACTTGAATTTCTAGTCATGGACCTAAGCCAAGACATCCCTTTCCTAAAGGGATTTACAAACTCTACTAACCAAAATTCAAACCAACTCATGGCAATCCTCCACCAATCACCTAGGAGGCCATTCATGTGGGTCCTTAAATTTGTACACAACAACCTGAGCTAGGACATAAGGCACTTTGAAATCCACAACATGGATCCAGCCAGCCTCTAAAAACATCTTGCATAAATCCCGTAAATGAGGGTGAGATGACATAATAGGAGGGTGACCATCCCAAGAATCAAACCAGAAAAGAGCATCAGATCCTCTATTGCAAACCCAGAAAAATCCTTGGTTAATCAACTTAGCACCCCTTTTGAGGGTACTCTAAATCATAAAACCTTTTCCCACTAGGCTATATCTACACACATCCACACTCTCTCCACATCCCCAAGATATTTTGAGGTGAAGACCTTAGCCCATGTCTGCTATTGCTGAGTACACCAACGCTAATAAAGCTTAGATGCCAAGGATTTCCCATTCAATTCAACTTGTCATAGCCCAGGACCACCTTCTTGCTTTGACCAACACACATCCTCCCACTTACCCAAACTCTACTTCCTTAAGAGAATATTTTTTGGACTAGAGAATTTGATGATACATACACTCAAAGTCAGTGATAAAGCTAGCAAGGGTTGAGAGCATAAAGCACCTGTATAATGGGAGGGCTTGAACCATAGACTTCAGAAGAGTCACTCTACCAACAGTAGAGATCCACTTGCAAGTCCAATGAATAACATGTTTACAGAACTTCTCAATAACATCTTGCCAGAAATTTCTTGGAAGAGTGTGAACAACAAGAGGAATACCAAGATAAAAAAGGAAACAAACCAATCTGAAATTTGAGAGTCCTAGAAATTCTCCACTGAATAAGTTTAGGAGTGTTGAAGAAATAAATAAAGGAATTTTCCTCATAGATTCTCTAACCCAAAGCATCCAAGTAACAATCTAGAGTCATCCTCAAATTGACTGCTTCATCCACCCTAGCCAAGCCCATAAAAGCTGTCTCATCAACAAACTAATGGTGATACTTTAGAGGCAAATTATCCCAGTGCCAACCCTGGATGAGACCAAGTGCCACATGAGATTTAATAAATCTTCCAAGATCATCTTCCATCATAACAAATAAGGGGATAAAGGATCCCCCTACCAAAGTCCCCTAGAGGCCCCAAAAAGCGTAGAAGGTTCCCCATTGACAAGCACAAAGAGGGAGGAAGTAACACAACTCATGACCCACTCAATCCAAGCACCACCTGTAGCGTAGGAAAAAAGTATCCCTTTTTCACACTTAATTTAGGAATAATTAAAAAATAAATGAGCTTAATTTTGCCTTAATTTAATGTTGTAATATGTCTTTCATATTCACATTAAGTTTAGGGCCCTTTTAAATTAAATGGACTTAATTGTGCCTTGTTTTTGATGTTGTAAGGTGTACCTTTACACTTTCACATTAATCTAGGGCTTTATTAATTGATTGAGGTTAATTTTCCTTAATTGGCCCCTTTAATTCAAATCCAAGCCTAATTAAATACAAATTCCAAGGGATAAAACCCGACATTCATAAATTTCATTTCACAACAGTTAACTTTGGACGATGTGTGTCATAGGTAAGTGACCTAGGACCCATTTTCCATAGGGTGAATGGGTCCTCATTTAGATCTAAGACCCTATTTTTACATAATGTCTAACATTGACTGATGTGTGTCCTAGGTAAGTGGCCTACGACCCATTTTCCCTATGGCGAATGGGTCCTCACTTAGACCTACGACCTCCCTTTGAAATATGTTTTTGGTGATATTTTAATGATTTCAAATCCATAATTCAATGTCGGCTTGTGAAATTTGAATTTCAGGAATTAATAATAAGATATGTGTAAATAAAAGGTTATTTCACTTAGTTTCACCTAGAAAGTTTCATTCAAGCATCCTAAGGTTTCACAAGAGCATTGATAGAGTATTCAAGAGCACATTTAAGACATTCAAGGGAAAATTTATAGAAGATTATTGCAGAAATCAAGATTCATTTCATCATGTCAAATATTTCTTGCATCATGCATGTTATTTGAACTCATATGTTGATGTAGTGTTCAAGATCAATTCAAGCATATTCAAAGGCATTATTTCTAATCAAGTTTCATGATCAAGATCTACATTCATTGAAGCCTCTTTATGTAAGTTTGTAGATTTTTTATCCAAGGTTTTTAATAAGGTTTGGTGAGTTGTTACATATTGTTGTTCATTCATCATTCATTCTTTCATATTTCATTTCATTACAAGGTTTAATTACCAAAATGGGGTTTGACCAAGGCGATCCCCCATTCCCTAACAAACAACATTTTTCTCTCTTTGATGTGTGATTGCAGATTTTAGGTTGAAGTTCATTTGAAGAGAAAATTTGAAGAAAGTTGCAAAGCTATCAAAATTGCAAGAAAAATTGTCAAATCATAGAAACTCCTCTACAAAATTTATTTGCAGCTGTCCAACAGTGAACACCTAGATTCTGTGAGTGCAAAAACAATAGAAGAGAAACCAAAAAACATTTTCGAGAAACCCTAGCTAGGACCCATTTTCCATAGGTCAAAATGAGTCCTCAGTAAGCTTCAAAAGGTGACTTTCAGTGAAAGGTACACATTGTTTTCCCCTTTCCAGATCTACCTTTTGATTACTGTTTCAGTCAAAACTTATTACTGTTCTTCATTTTCACTTTGTATCTTAAATTTTGAATGAAATAAGGAAAATAGGTCCTTTGTGCCCAACAAACCCCCTATTTGTCTTTGTTTCATTTTGGTGAACCTAAGTTTGATCATTGCATTTTCTGATTTTAGAGTCCTCTTTCATCCTAGATTTAGATCTTGCATTCATTTGCATCTCTTTGCATTGAATTAGGTCTCATTTAGGGTGTCTTGTCTTTGCATTTCATGTAAGGGTTTTAGGATTGCATATTTTTGCATTCTTTAAATCTGAAAAATGCAAAAAAATTAGTCATACTGCATAGCATTACATCATATTGACTTGCATTTGAAAATTGAAACAAAATTGCATATCAAATTAGGTGTTCTAGGTTTTTATTTTGTCACATTTTGCACTTGCATTCCACATTGAATTCACAGATTACTAAATCTAAAACTTGTTGTAACAAACCAAAATCTAGAAATTACTGAATTTCACTCAAAAATATGTAAAAATTTGTTTCAAAACCCTCACCTAGGACCCATTCACCCTAGGGCGAATGAATCCCTGATTAGGGTCACATTCTAATTTTTTGGGTATTAAAACATTCATCTTTACATTTCTGTTTGATTTTTTTTATATTTCTATTTCTGTTTGCAAAATTTTTGTTTCATTAATTTTTCATATCTAACTCAATTTGATAAATTAAGTGCATTGTGTGATTTCAAAATTGCGTTTACAAGACTTCATTTTCAGGTTTTTGCACAGTGTAATAAAAAATTTTCCTTGTTTAGAATTTGAAAGTTGCATTTACATATTGCATTCTAGGCCATTACATTGCATTTTACCCTCTTTCCATTTTGAGTTGGCATTGAGTTTGTAAAATTTGTATGAGCTTTACAACTTGGTGTCCTATTAGCAATACTATTGTGAGATGTAGTTTGAGACTCATGTCATCCCACGATATACCATTTGCCACAGATCTTGGGTTTTCTAACTCTCTTTCTAATAGTGTTGATAATCAACCCCCTATGGATCATAACATGCATACCTTATTTCCAATGACTTCCTTACCTACAACCAATGTGCATGATGTTAACACTACCATCCCTACCATGACTAATTGTACTTAAGATTTGGGGTATACTCAAAGCCAAGGTGGAACTTCAATTCCTCCTTCTACAATACGCATCTCTATTCCTACATACACTAGTACTCATGTTACCACAACCATTTAACCTACTAGCCATGTCAACACTTCCTTAGGTATTTCCGCTGAGAATCCTTCTAGCTTTGTACATTCAAATCTCATATATCCTCAATCATCTCTCCTTACAAACCTACAATTCACTTGCCCTCTGCAAACATACACCACTCCACCTTACTCCCCTCCATCTTACAATACCAACAATGATCCCATCATTAACACACTTTTACAAAACATGGTATCCCTTCAACAATAAATCACTACCCTAAATCAAAACAACAATGGCCAACCTTCACAATACATCAAAACTAATCCATTATCCTTGGAGATATTGAGAACAAAAATGCCATAAGGTATAGAAGTTCCTATATTCAAGAAATATGGTGGGAAAGGAGATCTTGTTAGCCATGTTTCTGCTTATACAACCCTATGTAGTGACTTTATCTTTGAAGATAAATCTCAGCTAAACTGTTCCCTAGATCCTTGAAAGATACTGCTTTAGAGTGGTTTTTCTCTTTACCAAACAAATCAATAAACTCATTCAATGAGATTATTGATTCCTTCTACAACCACTTACAAATTCATATGGGTCCCAAGATGACTTTAGCTAACCTAATGAAATGTAAACAAAAGGATGATGAGAAAGTCTCTAGTTTCATAGCATGATATCAAATGCTTTATTCACAAGTAAACATTAAGATTCCTGATGCTGACCTTCAAATAGTGTTTATTTCCAACTTGAAAGAAAAAATACAAACAAAGCTTGAGATGATGAAATTTCCCTCCTTCACACATTTATGTACAACCCTTTGTGATTATCAAAATTTGGTTAGTAGTCATGATGTGAAAAATCCACCTAGTCGTCCTAAAAAGTTTGAATCTGCACCTCAAAATACTTACCAACCTTACAAGAAAAAAAGTAGGGGATTTTTACAACTTAATTCCCCTTAACCAAATCAACAAGATGATAACCAAGTGGCTGCTATAAAGAATTTTTTTTTTCCCTTTGGTGATAGGAATAGAAAATTTACCCCTCTACTTGATACCCTTCATAATATCATGCTACAACTTGTGGACAAGAATATGATTTCCTTACCTCCTTTTAGAGCTCCTGATCCTAATAAACCATTACCTGTGAATTATAGATCAAATGATTATTTCCATTACCATCAAAAAAATGGACATGATACAAAATATTGTAAGCATCTTAAACATCTTGTGCACGACCTCATTGATTCTAATAAATTTCTAATTGGAGGTGTGAATGATCAAGGTAATAAGTCCATAGCTCCTCCTAACCAAAACTTACAAATCTTTACAATCCCATGCCAAAACACACTATTTCATTTATCATTTATTAAAGCTAAACCTCGTATGGGCCAAACCAAAATGCCACTTGATATTTCTTTCTCACAAAATGACATAATCCAACATGCACTTGATGGTCCTCTTTAAATAGTTGGAAGAATCAATGACAAACCTACTAATGGGATATCAATTGATTCTATCTGTGTGGAGAACATGATCATTGGAGGATTCCTATTTGTGCATGAACTTTATCAAGATACATATGAAAGATCAAAATCATGGATCAAAATGCATAATGGTTTTGCTTGCCCTGCAATTGGCTCGATAAATCTCCCTCTAAAAGTCAGACCAAAAACATTAAGTGTCTCATTCACCATCATCCCATCATCAGACTAACTTCGTGTGAAGTTAGGCTATCCATGGCTTTGCTCCATGAATGCCATCCCATCGGTTGTGCATAAATGTTTGAAGTTTCCCTTTGGCAATGAAATCTTTACTGTGCATCATAGTGGCTTTAATCTTGTGTCTTCTATTGGGAACTTTTCACTAGATTTATTTTGGCTCAAGCCTATTGAACCTATTAGACCATGTGAATACTTATTTTTCAAATCCTATCAAAATTTTAAGGAAAAGCACATAGCAGAATTATATCCCTTAGAAATATGCCTCAACCCGTGATTGAGCCACCTATCCTTGAAGAAACCATGACCGAATCAAAATCCCTTCCAAATATCCAAGAGCAACCTATTACAAATACCCCTACCATTTCCTATAAGAAACCATGAGACAATCGAAATAATCCTGTTGTACCTCCTAAAATCAAACAAGTTTAAAAATCCAAAGAGAAAGTGATTGAACAACCTCCTATGGTTCCTTCTGTTCCTCCCTTAACGGAAGAAAATAAGCCTATGGTTGAAAAAACCATTCCTACACAATCACAAATTGACAACAAATTGAAACAAAATCGAAATGCTAGAGGGCATAGGAATATACATCATGCTATTGCTTGTATGTTACAAACCAAAGAAGAAAAGAGCAAAATAGAAAATCAAAATCTAAACTTTCCTGAAGCAATGAAAATGACTCTATACCTTCGCCGCAATGCAAACATGAACCTTTCAAAGAAATTATCATTCGACCTCCTATTATGATTAATTTAGATGATAACATTGGTATTGCAAAGATTGATGAACAAGTGCATAATGAGTTGAATTCATTGTTCTCCTCTTCCATGAACTTAAATGATGAGAAGAGTGTTGAACTTGGTGCTTGTCCTAGTTCAACACTTACTGTTTTCCTTTTGGCTAGTTGTTAGCCTTCTATATACATTGTGTGATGCGAAAATATCAGTATTGGCCAAGTTACACTTGATCCATGAAGAATCAAAGCATAACAGAGCCACTAATACTTGAATCTCAACAAGATCATTCAAATGAAATTGAAACTAAATTTTTTATCAAAACCTAACATACTAAATTATGAAAGCTTTCAAAACATCTACTTTAATCCATCTAAAACTTATCCCATTGTGGAATTGGTGTCGTGTTGATGTGGAATGATGACCCTTTCCCAATCCTATGATCAGTGAGCTTGTTTCAGTCAATTCTATGGAAGAGAATCGATGAAACCATTGTGATTGATGTATGAAAACCTAGATTATTCTAAAAATGAACATGGTACAAGCTAAGTTACTATGATTTTATGCTAAAAATGATCTAATTATGCTATTGCTAAGCTAATTTAAGCTAATTCTAAGCTAAAAGATGAAAAGCCCTAATTTATAAACAAGCTAAGATGGATGCATGGAAGCCATTAATGCATGCTCTAAGCTATTATGCAATGAAAATGAACTAAAATAAACTAATAAGTGAGTAAAATGAGAGTATGGATGTAAGTAAGTTCAACAACATAAGTTTCCAATTGAAAGATGGATCTCTTTGTCTCCAAATAGTGATCTATTTATAGGAGAGAAAATGAGGAATGAATGGTTGAGATCAAAAAGCTTAATCAACGGTTCAAGATGAAGGAGATGAGAGGCATGGATCATGGATTCTCATCAACAGATGAGAATGCATGATGAAAGTTAATCAAGGGCTCACACTTGCCTCAAACAAACAAACTTTTGACCTGCTCACACAGGTCAAAGGTAACTTGCTCAAGAGGTTGAAGGTTTAGCTTGTTCAAGAAACCAAGTGAGTTGATTGGAGGAGAGAGAATATTCCTCTGGGTGAGGAAAAAGGTAATTTACAAATTAAAACAAAGTTTTAATTGTGCAAAAAAGGGATAAGGAATATTCCATGGGAATATTCCCTTTGCTTAGAGGAAAATTTGTTTAATTGCTAATTAAACAAGATTTAATTTATGCAATTAGGGGATTTGGAGGAATTAAAGAGATATTTATTAAATTAGATGATTTAATAAATAGGGGAGGGATGAAAGTGATATTTAATTAAATAACTTAGGGTTATTTAATTAAATAAGATGACCTAGGAGATTAAATTAAATATTTTGATTTATTTAATTTAATCAAATGAAGTGTTAGTGCGAAAAGAAATGAATTAACCCAATTAAATTAATTAGGCCAATAGATGAAAAATGACGCAATTAATTAATTAGATAGACTAATTAAATCAATTAAGCAAAAAGAGGATAGATTAAAGAGGAAATGATGTTAGTAAATATGATTTAAATGTATGATATTGATTAGGACATTTTTCAGAGTCTACATTTTACCCCTCTTTGAAGTGAGGTACCTGCTGCTTCGGTTCAAAGAATAACACTTTTCAGATTAAAACTGCTGCTTAAATAAAAAAATAACAATTTTCTAATTTTTTAGGTGCCACAGTGGAAGGATAAAGTTGACTTCCTGCCCCGTTGAGAAATCAGGCATAAATTTTGAACTTTGGGTTGATTTCTCAATAAAGGTTCAAAAGCTGCCCCAAGGGTCCAGAAAGGCTTTGGGATGCAAGAATAATGCCACAAATGCAAAAAACGACGCAAAATTAGGTCCATATTGGAAAAATTGGTGAAAATGATAATAAACCCCATCTTCAAGGTTAAATTAGGGCAAAAAACCCTAATTTTGTAGCTTAAATAAGCCAAGAAAGGTCATTTTCAATTCATTTGTGCATTCACACTTAAGAGAATTCTTGCAATTTGAGCTCTAACCCTCCGATGAAATGGCGCGCTGAGAGCTTCCTAGGCACATCTCCGATCGAGTTTGAGAGTTCCAGTGGCTTCCAGGCATAGGACCACTAGTATGTGATTCAAAACTTGATTTGAAATTTGAATTTTTGATGCATTTATTACGTTTTAAAATTTAGATTCTGGCGGCGTCGCTATATAGCAACGCCCAAATTAAAATCAGTGATGCCTAAATCATTTATAGCGACACTTTTCTTGATTTAAAATTAGGGTTCCTAATTTTAAATGGCGGTGTGGGCTTATTTGGCAACACATTTTCCAATTTAGAAATTGGGGTTAGGTTAGATCAGAAGCTAAATCGTGACACCATCTTATCTGGCGACACATTTTCCAATCTAAAATTTTAAATGCATCGGGTGTCACTATTTGAAATTTGAATATAGCATCACTATTGTAAATAGCGATGCTTTTGTGATTTCTGAGCTGGAAATTTCAAACAACTTCAAATTTTGATGATTTCTTGACACCGTGCGCTTTGTGGATGTCTCGAGGGAGCACAAGCCCATGGTTCTAGAGAGATTAGGTGATCTTTCAGTGTTGCACTAGGAGCACTTGGGAGAGATTGGTCTATGGTACATTGCATACACACTCATGATTAGGACTCATTTGGTGATGATGACAACTCTATGCGAGAGATGGCACAGTGAGACCTTGTCCTTCCACCTTCTGACGGGGGATGCGACAGCTACCTTGGAGGACGTTTGGCAGATATTACGTTTTCCTATTTACGGTGATCGTGTGATTTATGGCACTGATGTCAGATTTGATGCATGGCTTGTAGTGATGGAGATGGACCAAATTGCATTGGTCACATCTTAGATTGATTTGGAGACATACATAGGTAATGTGCGGACCTTTAGATTGATTATCAAAGCCATCATTTCAGGTTTGGTGGCTCTAGACAGACTCAACAGAGGATTTAGCCTAGGATGGGGCTTGGCATGGCACTAGATGTTCTATAGGAGGACATTTTTTGTGTGGGGGCCTATGATGCTAGCCTCCTTGTACCCTGATTTGCACAATTTTGTTTATTGCAATGGGAGAGCCATTGGTGCAGGGGTGACTTTGCTACACATTTGGGCTTGGGAGCACATTACCATGCTTTGGCCGATAGTTTAGATGGTAGAAGTGGAGTTGGACGATCTCATCATTTGGAGATATAGAGGTGCCATTACACTAAGGCACACCAAATAGATTGGGCTCTCGTACTGGAGATAGGTTATTGCTAACATGATAGTTTTCCGCTGGTGCCCATGGCTTGAGATGCTGCCATGGTTTGATGAGATTTAGTAGCTATATTTTTCCAGACAGACCTATTACATGCAGGGTCGAGAGAACATGATTATTGAGAGATATCTTCCTGACAGGGTGGTCAGACAGTTTGGGGATGTACATGATAGGCCCGACAATGCATACAGGGCCATTTTTGCGAGATCGGTTAGAGAGGTTCCCACATGGGAACCAACCATTTCAGCTCCAGAGGTTGTTGAGAGCTTTAGATAGTTGGTGGCCTAGCCTTGGGAATATGATCAGGGTTAGCTAGTAGCGTAGACCACTCTGACATATGATGCATGGTTCGTCCCACCCAGTTGATTGACAAATCTGACAGTTGCTCCTCCTAGAGGGAGACCGAGAGGTAGGGTATAGGGAGGCCAGGATGGCCAGGACGAACGAGTTCTAGGGGATCCTCCAGTTGTACAACAACCTTAGGTACAACCATAGGTGCAACCACATGTGAAACCACAAGTACAACCATAGCCAGGACCACCATCACTACCATATGCGCTAAACACATAGATTCAACAATTGTAGTAGCAGGTGCAGGCATTGACTGGTGAGCGGGACTAGGCACACCAGTAGATTTTGGTCATTATTGCTGAGCAAGACCAGGCTCAACAACAGGTGGTTGTAGTGAGAATAGAGAGAGATCAGGTGCTATAGAGAGTTCAGGCTGTTATAGGAGAGAGGGATCAGGAGGTGGCTAGATGGTAGAAGATTGAGGTGATGGTGGGAATGACTTATGGGAGGATAGTTTCAACACATTTATATAGAAAGGCTGTTACAAAGGCTACATACTACAAGGAGCATTACCATCAGAATATTCCAATGGCTCTTTGATAGCCATATTTTTCATAGCATAGCGATGTGCATCCCCTAGCAGACGATTAGCCTGAGAGACAGGTTGGAGAGGGCAGTAGCCATTAGGGATAGCTTTTTGATGTATAGACACTTTTTGATTTTTCCTCATTCTTTATCACTGATATACATTCATGGACTCCTTTTTGATAGCATCGTTGATATTGTACTTATCATTGATATACATACATTGATCCATATTTTGTAACATGACACATTTTTTGATATATTTATATATATATATATATATATGATACAGATACAGATGATTCATGTTATGATGTGTTTACTTTATTTCATGATATGGATGATATGATATGGAAATGATATGGATGCATATCTTTTTTTTGTATATTTTCTATGCATATTTTATGATGATGATGTATGCATATGGATGTATTAATGCAAATGCTTATGATATGCAATGATTTAAGATGCTTGGAATAACAAATCTATATTATTCATCACAATTCAAATGATTATGCAGAATGTATTATGTAAAATGATTATGAGATGGATGTTATGATTATGAGATGCATGTATGCTGATAGATTGTGCATGCAGGGTGGATGCATTGATGATGTTTTTTGTTGATTGTCTTGATACCAAGTTAGTGCAAAGAGAAGATAGAAGAATAAAGAATGAATGACCATCGATGATGATGATTTCTTCAAAAGATCCAACAAGTCCATGATCCATCAATACTTTATTAGAGATGGTGATGAGACAATGCAAAATGCAAGATGAAAATGCAAGATGGGTGCTCACACTTTGGGATTGGGATTTTCCATCGTTCCTTATTGTTTGATATAACACATAGATACAATGTATCAAGGTATTGATAACCAAGACAACGTTGTATCTAGTGTAATGGGATTTGACTCGACAAGCATATAAGATAGTTCTTGTTCACATCTTGACATATAGAAACGTCGTTGGAATGCAAGTTAGAAGCTTAGAATATACTGGACCAAATCATACACAATAGTCAACAACATACTCTAAATGACCTTCCTACACACAATTAAGCAAGTATGCGCCAAAATTATTTTACAAGAGTATCCACAAGCACAAAAAACAAAAGATAATGATTGATACCCCATTCCTTTCTCTCTAAATCGTTTTGGTAGACATCATCGAGAGGTCCCCAGAATGGGTCATTAAGATAAATCATAAGAAAAGATCAAAGATAAAAAATCAATGTTATATATAGCTCTTGCATTGTTTAAGTTTAGCTATGGTGATATATGATATTGATGTCCATTGTAGGAAGGATACATCCTAGGACATGTTGATTAGGGGGTTGTTTGATGTTGGGACGATGATGCTAAGATGATCCATCACCATAAACTTCACTGACATATTTACTTGTGATTTAGACTTTTCGGTTCACACTTTATGACTTGCTATGTTTGTTTTCTATTTGTTTCGCCAAAGGGTGAAGGTGACAATCATTTACTATGGGTGAAAGTTTATTGTGGGTGAAAGCAAGATGAGATTGATGGGTTTTTGTATTTTCTAGAATATTTCAATGTTTTTGGTATTTAGAAAATGTTTTGAGGCTGTTTTTGGTCTTTTGAAAGTTTATGTGGATGTTTAGGATTTTCAAATTTTCTAAGGCTGTTTAGGGTTTTCTGAATGTTTTGAGGCTTTTTAGGTCTTTTGAATGTTTTCTATTGTTTTTGTGTTTTGTATTTTCCAAATGTTTTTGTGTTTTCTAAATATTTGGATGTTTTTTTGGATTTTCAAGGGAATTTCTGAGGTTTCGACCAAGAACCTAACCTAAAGACCTATCCTAGGGGCCTCAGGGGCTGATCATAGATTAGCCTTGCCTACATTATACATGCAAAGACTACGTAGTTCGACTGACTCGACCCATTTATAGGATGAAGATATGAACATATGAAAGATGACAATTTATTATGACGAACTACTAAAGGACTGACCTAGGGTGTCTCGGGGGCACATCAATGATGGCATTGCCTACGTTCAAGCTCAGAGACAATGTAGTTTGACAAAGAGAAATTGTTTTTTGGATTTTTGATGTTTGACCTTTTTAGGATTTTTGATGTTTTTTGGATGTTTTGGATTTTAGCCTTTACAATTTTTTGAATGTTTTTTGGATTTTTCGTTGTATAGAATTTTGCAAATGTTTTTGGATTTTCTGGGTAAGATTTTATGAATGTTTTTGGTGTTTTTTGATAAGATGTCCCATGACCTCAACATATACAAGAATTCAATTGTGGTGCATAACAAAATTCCCCCAGTGTGACATGTTAGCCTACTTCGATAAAGGCAGGACAAACTCACCTTGGGAATATGCCAAGTAGTGCTAAAGGGTTGATGATACCTTTTAGTGACAAGCCATGATAAGGACGCGGATGTGGGATGAATGGTGATGCAAAGAATGATAGGGCCAAAAGAGCCAAAAAATAGATGGAGATGCTTTATTTATGCAAGGTGCTTGTTTTCTAGGTTTTCACCAAGGTACTTGTCCAAAGTGCCACCGAAGTGGTTTTCACTAGAGGATGAATTTTTTCTTTACTTTTTTCTATCCTTTTTCTCATTTTTGTATTTTTTTTGTATTTTTTGATTTATACCCTTCATAATTAGGCATAATTTTTTTTGAGATGCAAGCTATTGGTTGGCTCCTACAAGGGTTCACCTTCGGGGGTTGACAGTTGGTATGCTTCTGATTCGTAGCTTGCTATGATGACAAAGGGACCAACCAGTTAGGCTCAAAATTTCCTTTGCTATCTTGATTTGGAAGATTAATTTGATTTTTCTTTAATACAAGATTGCTTACCTAGAATTACCAACATTTGATTCTCTTGTTATAGCTTTGTTTTAGTTGGTTTTTACTTTTTTTAATCCTTTTTCTCATTTTTTTGGATTTTGATCATTTTTTGATTTATACCCTTCATAATTAGGCATAAATTTTTTTGAGATGAAAGTTGTTGGTTGGATCTTGCAAGGGTTCACCTTCAAGGGTTGATATTTGGTATGTGTAAACAAAGATTTTGGCACCCAAATGCTTTATAGTCCTTCAAGGGTTTTTCACCTAGAAGGATAAAGATTGGGCCAAAATGCAATGTAAACATTCAAAGATTAATGTGATGTGCATGTAATGTGCCTAGATGAGATAAAATAAATGCAAAGAATTGATAAAAACTATTGATTATGTATGTAAAACTAAGAAATGCAAAGTGTTTGAAAACATAGTGTTGTATGAAAACATGAACTAGAAACATGAACAAATTAAAACAAAATTTAATGAAACTGATCGGGGTACACCTGGAAATTGAAAGTAGAACTGGGAAGGTTTTGGAATGCTACAAAATTCACTATTGAAGCCCACTGGGACTCATTCGCTACAGATGGTGAATTAGTCCTATTTCTGGTAAAATCTGTCATAACAGGTTTCAGGATGTCGAGAACACATAACTTCAGAAAGCTCTTTTTCCATCCTAGCAGTGGGACTCATTCACCATAGATGGCGAATAATTCCACCTATAGAAATCTAAAAAGTCAAAGGTCAACTCTTTGGGTCCTAGTCTGTACTTTTTTGCTTGTCAGGTTGCCAGATCTGAATCTGCAAAAAAGAGGTTGAAAGAGGTTTCCAAGCTTGAATTAGGTCTTTGTTTGATTTGGATGACTTTGATGACTTTGCAACACCTTTTTGACACCTTTCTCTTTGACAAATCTTCCCATAAGACTTGCAAACACACATGCAAAGAGGGGAAAAAGGGTTAAGGGTTAGAGTATAGGGGTTTGCCTTGGTCAAACCCCACTTTGGCAATCAAACCCTTGATAATTAAATGAAATAAAGAAGGAATGGCGAACAAATAACATGTAATGTCATAAACTCACCAAACCTTTGATGTTGAAATCTGAAGATATGCTAATCCATGATGCTTGAATGCTTGATAGAATGCTAGAATGCTTGAATGCTATGATGAAATGAGTGAATTGATGAATTATGTTGATGAGAATGAATGGGGGTTAAAATGAATAGAAAATCATATATTTATACACACTTATACCCTAATTTCTTGAAAATACAACATCACAGGCTGACCTTAGGTCTTTAGGAATAAAAACCCACCAGTAATTTAAGTTTATTTTGATTTTTGCGCCAAGAGGGACTCATTCGCCCCTAGTGGCAAATGGGTTCCACTCAAGGCATGTGAATGGGTGTCAGAAATTATATTGTATTAAATGATGTTTGTCAGGTTTGTATTAAAAAATACACTTAGTTAAGACTTGTAAGTGTATAAAGGGGCCAAATAAAGCATAAGAAAGGTGTATTTGTTGATGACAAGTCTAGAAAAGCGTAAAAGTTTGTTACAAGACTTTACAACACTTTAAAATAAGACTTGGTAAGTGATAAAAAGGGGGTATGTAGGTGTTCATTATGATAAGAAGAGTCTAGAAAAGTGTGAAAATGTCTTACAACACTTCACAATACCTATACAAGACATCATAAAGTCTTAATGATTTATAAAGATTCAAGACCTAATGTGAATGTGTGGGCCACATTGCAACATTAAATCAAGGCAAAATCAAGCCAAAATAAGCACAACAAGAAGAAGTAAAAGGGTTAATTTTTTCGTGTCTATAGTATGCTCCTGATTTGTAGCTTGTTGTGATGAAAAAGGGACCCAACCAGTTAGGCTCAAACTTTCCTTTGCTGTCTTGATCTAGAAGATTCTTCTGATTTTTCTTTAAGACAAGATCGCCTACCTAGAATGACCGACATTTGATTCTCTTGTTATAGCTCCATTTTAGTTGGTTTTGATACACTTGCAAGTGATTAAGCGCATCACGATGATGTTCATCCAAGAATTCTAGTTCATTTAGTTGAGACACTCTGTATTCTTCCTCAGTTATCAGATTCTCCAGTGACACTCATAATGATGGGAGCTCAACCTCGATAGGCAAGATGGATTTTGATCTATAGACCAAGGAGAAAGGGGTTGCACCTGTAGGCATGTGGATACTAGTTTGATAAGCCCAAAGGGTGGGGTTTAGCTACAAATGCCAATCACGACCAACTTCATTAACTATTTTCTTTAGGATTTTTAGGATAGTTTTGTTTGTTGCTTTTGCTTGGCCATTTCCTTGGGGATAGTACAGGGTAGAGAATCGGTGTTGGATATTAAATTTTTGGCACAACTCCTTTACATCCTGATTCTTGAATGGTGTTCCATTGTCTGAGATAAGGGTTTGTGGAACACCATAACGAAAAATTATGTAATTTAGGATAAACTTGGCTATCTACTTCCCCGTTATGTAGGTCATAAGAATGGCTTCAACCCACTTAGTAAAGTACTCAGTGGCAGTTATGATAAACTTATGGCCATTGGATGAGGTTGGAGTGATTTTTCTATGAGGTCAAGTCCCCATTTTGAAAAAGGCCATGGTGTGATCATTGGTTGCAATTCTTGAGCTGAAGCATGAATCAAATCCCCATGCTGTTGACACTAGATACATTTCTCACATACTGATGAGCTTTGTTTTCCATGGTTGGCCAATAGTACCCTATCCTCAATAGTTTCTTAGCTAATGTCATACCACTAGAATGGGACCCACATATGCCATCGTGTACTTCTGTTAAAGTAGTTAAGGCTTCCTCTTGGTTAAGACATCATAGTAATGTCCCTTTGATGCTCTGACGGTAAAGGGTATCACCTAGGATCACAAATTGGGATGCCTTGTTGACAAAGGTATTTTTAAGGTTCGAGGTGATATCCGATGGAATGGTTCCTCTATTAAGGTAAGTAAATATGTCATGGTACCATGAGAATCTAGGACCAACAATGACACATGCAAATTTAGATTCAGGGATTTTGAAAGTTGGTACGAGAAGCTATTCTACCAAGAATTCACATTGGAGGATGTTGTTCGACATGTCTAGTAGTGATCCGATTGTTGTCATGACATCTGCTACTCTTGTTCATGTGAGGAATCTGATCAAAATTTATGTCTATAAAAAGATCTTTGAGATTCTCCACCATCTTCTTGTAAGGAGTGAGCTTGTCATATTTAGTTTGATAGTCATCATTGACTTGGTTGATAACCAATTGTGAGTCTCCATAGACTTTCATCTCTTGAATTTGCCACTGAACTATTATCCTAAGACCTGTGATCAAGGATTTTTATTCAACAAAGTTATTGGTACATGGAAATGATAGTCTGCATGACTTTGGGATGCAATCACCTTGGGGGGTGATGAAAAGAATGCCTGCTCTTGATCCATGTTGAGTGAACGATCCATCAAAGTACATTTTCCACTGAGCGGTAAGATTAATAAGGAACACATATTCGTCAGGGAACTCAAATATTAAAGGATTCTCAACATAGATGGGTGCTTCTACTAGCTGGTCTACAATCACTTGTCCTTTGATTTCCTTGCTCTCCACATACTCTATGTCAAACTCTGTCAAGATCATTACCCATTTAGCCATTTGTCCTGTGAGAGTTGCTTTGGAAAAAAATTATTTTAAGGGATCAATCTTTGTGATGAGCTCAATTTGGTGTGACAACATGTACTTCCTAAACTTTTGTGAAGTGAAAACTACTGCTAGCCATGCCTTCTCAATGGGTGAATAGTTCATTTCATAGCCTACCAAGGTTTTGCTAATGTAGTTGTAGACATCTAAATTTGGACACTTAATTTATCCAAATTCATCCCCTTTCGTCTTATTTTCGTTAATTAAGTAATACTACTATTATTTAATTAATAGCTTTAATTCTCGCAAATCCCTAAGGTATTTAATCAATAATACCTTATCTCTTTAATCCTCTTCCATCAATTGAATTAAATAAATATTCCATTTATTTAATTCCCTTCATGTCACATCCTCCATCATTTTTATCTTATCCTAATCCATCTTCTAATCTCATCATTAGGATGTGCACATGCCTAATCCTTGATTAGAGGTGTCACATCCTCCAACTTTTGCAAGTTGGCCTCTAATCTTTCTTGGCCACCTAACTCTCTTCTAATCTTCATTAATCAGTCTAATCAAGTACTTGCACAATCCTAATCACTTAATTGAGTCAACCCTATTAAGTGCTTTTCTTTTTTGATAAGGCATCTCCATTCCCATGTGAATTTTTAATTCACATTTAATCCCCCAATGCACCCTTTGGAATTTAAAATTCTTTCCCCTCTCCCCATAAGGATATTTTAGGAATTTTTAATTCCTCACATGTCCTCTCACCGACATGGGGACAAGGACCTCCTTTATGAGGAGATCTTGTCCAATCCCAAGGTACTTTGTACCCCCCTCCATGTCATGTACTTCTCTTACACCTCATGTCCACCTCATCTTCTTAAGGCTCTCCCATGCCACATGTCAAGATGTGAGGGCTTGTGAGTTCTCAACTCACCTTAGCCCTACATCTTGATATTTGGTGGCTCAATCTTGGCCATCCATCTCTTCTAGGAATTCTCAAAATTCCTATAAATACCCCCTCTTTTCTCTCATTTTGGGGGAGATCATTTTTCTAGCCAAACTCTTGCAATTTTATTTTTCAATCTACACTTAACCATTTTCATGCTTTCATCCATTTCCATCCATCCTCACATCCTCATCTAGTTTGCATATCTTTCCATCCAAGGAGCATACACATCAAAGATCGAAGGGCCAACCAAAGGATCGATTCGAGACAAGGTATAAAGTTCCATTTGTTGCTTTTTATCTTGTGTTGTTTCCAACTTAGGCTAATCTTGAGGTGTAGGTTGGTTTTGGTGTTTATTTGCACTCTTTTATTTGCTACTTGTTTTCTAACGCACATATTCGACCTATCACAGTAGTATATGGCTCTTTCCTTTCCATTTTCATCATGTTGTGCTAAGAGAGCTCCTAGTGTTGTTGGTGTTGTTGAGATGTATAGGATCAATGGCTTGTTTGGTATTGGCGACATGAGCATTGGAGGTGTTAGTAGATAATCCTTGATTTGCTGGAAGGATTTATCACATTTTTCATCCCACTTGTAGGTTATTCCTTTATGGAGAAGATGCGAAAAGGGATGAATCTTATCTGATAACTGGTCTATGAACCTTCTGATGGACTGCAACCTTCCTTGTAATCCTCTTATCTATTTCAATGTCTATGGTGTTTCCATGCCTAGGATGGATTTTACCTTTGCTGGATCGATTTCTATCCCTCTTTGTGAAACAATAAAGCCAATAAGCTTCCTTGATGTGACCCCAAACACACACTTTTTTGGATTTAGTCATACCTTGTATTCTTCAAGCCTATCAAAGATAGGTCCTAAGACTTGTATGTGCTCACTTCTCTTCTTTAATTTTCCAAAATATCATCCACATAATCTTCAACTATTTTGTGGATCATGTCATGAAAGATGAGGGTCATTTCTCTTTGATAGGTAGCTCCTGCATTCTTTAACCCAAATGGCATTACATTCCAGCAATAGGTTCCCCACGGACAAGTAAAGGTAGTTTTATGTTGATCCTCTTTGGCGATTATGATTTGATTGTAGCTTTGAAAGCCATCCATGAGTGACAAAATTTCATGCCTAGCTGTTAAATCCTAATGAGATCGATGTTGGGAAGAGGGAAATCATCCTTTGGGAATGCCTTGTTTAGATCTCTAAAATTAGTGCATATTCTGATGCCCCCAGTGGGTTTTGAGACTGGTACCAGGTTGGAAACCCACTCAAGATAATCTATCGATAAGATGAATCCAATGTCAAGAAGCTTTTGTAGTTCTAGTTTAACCAAGAGTGCTATCTGAGGGTGCATCTTCCTTAATTTCTTCTTGACTGGTTTGGTGTCATGATAGACTGCTAAGTGATAATATACAACCACTTCTAGATCAAGGCCTGAAATATCTGTGTATGACCGTGCAAAGCTAGCTCTTCTCTATTTAAGGAACATTGCTAGGTTCTTTTGTTCTTTGTCCAACAAGGATTCAACATAAAAAGTGATCTTAGGTGCTTCTTCTATTCCCACATTAACTGGAGTATCCTTTTCTACTAGTCCCAATGAGTTCTTTGGATACAGTACACTAAGGGGGAGATTGAATCCCTCATCCTTGGGTGCCTCAAAGAGGTTTTCACCGTCAGATGCATCCTTTGTTTTTTACTATTTTGGGATTAGAGAGTGCCACTAAGTGGTTTTCACTCAAAGGTATGCATGTTAGTTGTATTTCAATTATTTTGCAACTGAAGGATTCAATCGTCTCCCCATAGTATGCCCCTATATAGAGCTCTATGTCAAAGCCCGCTTTGTGATTTTCCCATGATAAGTTGTCTTAGAGTTCCATGAATTCTGAGATCGCTTCATTGTTTTTGAATAAATCTAGAATCGATGGTCCTTGTTGATCCATGTCAATGAGTTGGGGGTGTACTAGGCATATTTCAATTAGTTGGTTGTTTGAGACAAAGGATGTTACAGATATCATAAAGAGGGTGTTATTCTCAAATAGGTCAACAAAATCAAGAGGAACGTCATCTAAGGTTGTATCATGCAATGTAGGTGACCAAGAGGAAGCCTCAACTCTTTTAGTAGAAACACCCTTGCCAATAAGTGTGACCTTGCTGTTAGTACAACCTAAGCCAATATTATTTATTTGTTTCTCAGGAACGATGGGTTCTTGTAAGCCATTGTCATTCTGCCCTAGCTTCTCATTCTTGTTATATCCCATGCTCTACATTAGTTGTAGGCCTTTGTTGTCATCTTCCACGGGAAGAACATGAACATGTCGTTCATCTTGATAAAGGAGTTTAGAGATATCTTTCTCATTGACGTCTTCTTGATTCAAGTCTCCCCACTTGGTGAAGGTAGTAGCTGCCATCTTGATTGTTTCTGGTTCTTTGGTGCTAGATGTAGGTTTCCCATGAGATTTAGGAGAAATAGGTAATTATCCTAAGAAAAAGGTGTCTTTCAATAGTTTTTAGTTTCCACAACCATCATCTTGGATCATTGCTTTGACATCAGGTATAATTTTCACTATGGGTATTTTTGATGCTGAGGTAGAAGCAAGGGATGATGAGTCAATAAATGAGCTTGATTATGTAGGTCCCTCATCATTTTTGGGTATTTGTGGGATCTTATAAAATTTGGCCTCAAGACTTTTGCAGTAGTAGAAAGGCTTAGGATCTCCAAGGATAGTGATTTATTTTCCTTCAAAAGGAAACTTCACACACTGATGATAGGTTGAGGCTACAACTTTCAAAGCATGGATCCAAGGTTGACCAAGTATTATGTTATAGGGAAGATCAAGATCAAGTACATGGCATGTAGTTTCTACAATAAGAGGTCCCACTTGGATTGGTAGTGCAATGATTCCTTATGATACCCATTCTTGATCATCATATGCCTTGATGGTAGTACTCTTTGTTTTCTCAATAGTATCTTTTGAATAGCCTAGATTCTTGATCAACTGCAAGGTACAAATGTTCAGACCATCACCTCCATCTACCGAGACTCTTTTGACCTTGTTTTTTATGAATGAAAACCTCAAGGTTTAAAGCACGGTTATGAGATGGTTGTGACGGTAAATATTTCTCAGAGAAGGTGAGAAGGTGGTTGGCGATATTCCCTACCATAGCTTGAAACTGATCGGTATCAATGTTCTTAGGAATAGATGACTTAGACAAGGCTTTCTCCAGTATTTCCCTATGTACAGGGGATAACCTTAAGAGTTCTAAGATTGATATCTGTGTGGCGGTCTATTTAAGTTGATCTAGAAGATTGTACTTGCTAGGATTAGATGTGGGAAAAGTAGTATGTATCCTAGATTGAGATGGGACAACTCCTTGAATGATTATTTTTCCACGTCGTGTGGTGACTCCACATTCCGTACTAGCTCCTTTGATGGTGAAAATTGTGATAACGCTATCATAGGAGGCAACTACATTGGAATAGGTATGTTGTATGTTAGTGTAATCCTTAGATTTTCTATTGTTGTTTGCTTTGTTATGATCTTGTATAGGGGTCTTGTATATCTTGAGATCCTGGTTCCCAACTGGTACCTCAATAGATATGGTATCGTTCTTTATGATATCTTGGATGATATTCTTAAGTTTCATGCAGTTTGCTATTTTATGTCCTTTGATTTTATGAAAGTGACAAAGATGACAGTCATTGTACTAGGATGGCTTCTCTTGTGGTTCTTGGTAGTTTTCAAAGTTAGAAAGTGTTATGAGATTTGAATCTACCAGTTTCTTCATGATTGTCTCGATAGGTTTTGATAACTGTGTGTACTTGCATTTGGGATAGTTGTTCCTGTTACCAGTTTGCCACTATTGCATGTTGGTGTTACTGATATGATTTTTTTGTGGTGGTACCGTTTGTTGCACAATTGGTTGGATGTTAGAAACTTGATTGTTACTAGGTCTAGGAGCACTTAATATGACCTTAGCATCTACCACACCGTCATTTGTTACGTTTTTGTTCTTAGCTTATACACGAGGTTTCTCATTTGAACTACTTGAAGGACAATTGTCTTTGTAAGCTTGAGTATTTCCTTGTGAGATTAGGGCTCTTTCAATGTTAAAAGCTTTAGGGACTAGTTTGTTGTATGATGTGATGCATTGCATTTTCAAGTGGAATGATAAATTTGGATCTAGGTTGGCTATAATGATTCCCACTTATTGTTCGTCAGGAAGAGGCCACTGGATTTTACTAGCTCTTTGTCTCCATCGTTGTAAGAAATTAGTGAAGGTTTCTCCTTGATTTTGTTTAAGAGTATACAAATCTTCTAGACTAATGTCCATGTCAAGATTGAAGGAGAAGTGATCGATGAATTTGTTAGTAATTTCTTGAAAAGTTTTGATACCAGGAGGAAAATGAGAAAAAAATCCATAGTAGTACCTATTAAACTTTGAGGGAAGAGGCACATTAGATATGAATCATTATAAGCCACCTCCATGCACATTACATTAAATTATTTGATATGGTCAACATTATTTACTCTCCCTTTATATTTGTCAAACTTGGGGATTTCAAAACTAGGAGGGAATGGTATCATTGCTATGTTTCAATCAAATGGGTAAGGACACAAGTTTTGTGTATGAGGATTTTTCTTTCCCATGCAAAGGTCTTGCATTTCTTGTGAGAGTGATTTTAATTGTGATGCTAGATCATCTTGCGGATTTGGTGGAGGAACATATGGTGAGATGACAAATGAGTTATATGGGGTGTATGAAGGTGTGAGATTTTGTGAAAGTGATGAATATGTTCTTGATGTGCTTGGATTGACGATGTTCAAATGAGGATAATAGGAACCTTGTTGCTATTGTTGGGTGTATTGTTGAGCTAGTAAGGCTTGTTGTTGAGCTTGTTGGTGTTGTTGTGCCATTAGGGCTTATTATTGGGCCTATTGTTGTTGCTGTGCTAATAAAGCTGTTTGTTGTGCTTGATGTTGCTATTGCACGAATGTTGTGTTGAAATATGGCTTGGGAAGATTGTTTATGGATTCTAGTGTTGTCATTTATGGCAATTGAAGTCATTATCTCGGTCCATAGATCAAGATCTACTTATACCGGCAGTAAATGTAAAAGACTATGTGTTACCGACATAAAGTATGAAGAACAGGGTATCTGGTCAGTTAGTCAATTTGTATGCTTCACTGGATCATCATTTGCTATTGTGGATCCCCAAGATTTTTTTTGAGCATGTATGTTACCTTATTGGTAAGTTTTGTGGTGTTGTAGCAATCGGTGTACGAGTTAAGAGATTAAGTAGATGATTTTCCATTTATTTGTTCATTGTGGTTGACCCAGTGAATGTCACATGTTGTAGATGTATAAGGATTACTTAATTAATTATCTCTTGTGTTGGTTAATTTTTTTTAGATCCCAACTATGTCTTAGCCAACTTGTGTGGGTGCACATTAAATATAACTTGTGATTTGAGCTGACTGTTGGAGAATATTTCATGTTTTGTAAAAGCTGACTTGAAGCGATGAAATATTTGTTAGCAAATATATATATATATATGAAATTGGTAATTAATTTTGTAATATGTGTGAATGGTGTGGTGAGAAGGTGCATGTGTGCAAAAAAGTTCAGAGAAGTTCTATGAGTGTACATTAGAAGATCTGTTGAGTGAATTTTTTCTTGTGCAGCAGAAGGGTTTTTGTGTAGGAGAGTAGAGCAGAGTAGAGTAGAAGTGCGAGTTGGACAGAAGGTCCAGAATCTGTTTCATGTGATTTACTGGAACTAAATACAAGCATTTGTAGATGTTATCTTCTTAGTTCAATTTTTGTTGTAATTACAGAAATTTTGTAAGGCAGTGAGCCTTCCATATTTTGAGCAGTGAGCTCTAGGCAGTGTGCCTGAATGCAAGTGCATTCCATTTTATTCATACTTTTAACAGAATATAAATTGTGGATTAATCTCCACTGTGGTTTTTCCCCTAACATGGTCTCCACATAAAAATATTGGTGTTATGGTGCTTTTATTATCTTGTTCATGTGCTTTCATCTTTATTTCTATTTATGTGCTGCAAATGGTTTATGATCAAAATTAAAAGTTTGAATATTGCTGAACATTGATTCACCCCCCCTCTCAGTGTTCCCTGAGTCCAACAATTGGTATTAGAGCAAGGTTCCTCTATATAAGTTTAATAGCTTGAGGTGGATCTTGAATTTCAATGGAATTTGGTGGTATTCAACAATAGCTTATGGTAGCACTTGATGATCTTAATCAGTCTAAAGCAGAAGTCATGGAATTAAAAGAAAATCTTGTGGATGCTAAAAAATTCATTCAATCATTGAAGGAAAAAATCAATGAGTCAAGAGAAAAGAGGAAGGAACTTTGTGATCAGCTGAAGTAGAAAGAGAATAAAAGCTTAGAAGATGTTCACCTGAATCAAACCCTAAAAGAGATAACTGAAGAATGTGAAAAACTTGCTAGAGACAACGCTACTCTGAAGCTTGAGATGGAATCTGCGGCGATGAAGCTAACTAAGGAGATTGAAGAAAGAAAGAAGAATGGGGAGAATATGGACTAGTCCTTAAAAGAAAAATCTAAAGAATACACTAGAGTTAATAGTGGATTCATTTAGATGGAAATTGAACTGCAACAATCCAAAAATAATGAACAAGAGCTTGAAAGATAGATAGTTATTCTTAGAGATGAACTCACTACTACAAATGAGTACAAGGAGAGGTTTACGATTAGTTCTGCTAAGCTTGATGAGATGACTAAAGGACAAAAGAATGCAAATGACAAGAGAGGTCTTGGCTATGAGAAAGGACAAAGCTCTGGATCTGAACATAAGGATTCCAGACAAGGAAATCAAATGAACAAAGGTAAAAGATATCCGGTAAAACAAACCAATGCTCATAAGTTTAATGGTTACTACTTTTCTTGTAATAAATTTGGTCATATGGCTTCTCATTGTAGAAGTAAAATAAATTCAAGCTGTCCATCATTTCTCGGTCAATGTTTTAGTTGTAATAAGTTTGGTCACAAGTCAATTGAATGCATACGTATGTATGTCAGTGTAGGGAATGTTAAATGCTATACCTATGGAAGATTTGGGCATGTTGCTAATTAATGTAGATCAGGAGGAAATTAGTGGAATGAGTGGTCTAGACAAAGAAATTTGGTGTGTTACAATTGCAACAGATTTGGTGATCACATTGTAAGATTCTGTAGGAACAAAAACATGGATAGAATAGGTTCGGTATATAGAGAAAGAATTTCATAGAAAGACGACAAAGGAAAAGGAAAAGTGTTTGTGGAAGAGATAAGAGATCAGATGAAGAAAACATGGGTAAAGAAGAGTGAATATGATGAAGGAAATAAGCCTGTACCAGAAGAAGCCTCCGATAATCCCTCCAGAAATTGATCTTAGGCCTTTGGCCTAGGGGGAGTTTTTCAAGAAAAATCATTTGATCCCCTGTCGGTAGCTAGCACCAAAATGCAGGAAATTGTCAGTAGCCGTGACAAAAGTTGCAAATGCATTAGTGATCACTTTTGTAGAAATATAAAAAAATAGAAGGGAAAAGTATTTAATGCAGCTAAAAGGTTAGGTGTGAAAAGTTATAAAAGGGGTGTTTGGAACCCTCATTTGTCACCTTGCATCGAAGAAGAAGAGAAGGAGATCCTCTGCAGCAAAATTTTGAAGGAGTTAAGCAAATTTGGCGGTGAATTCACCAAGTATTTCTGATTGCTTGTTGAATTCCTAATTCTGTGCTCGAAAGAAAAACCTTGTTCGGTAAAGAAAATAAAATGAAGCAAATCAAAGGAATAGTAACTTTGGATGAATATAGCAGTAGAAAGATAAGGGATGTAAGAAATTTGTTGCTAGCTAGTGAATTAAAGTGGCTTGAAGGTACAAAACATAAGAATTTGGACATTTGGAATGAGTTTCCTTATTTTGTCAACGCGAAAGTGGTTCGGTTTATCTTGAATAGATTGGATGATGATATCCTTACTTTGGATAAACCCTATCAAATTTCAAAAGAATTGATAAAAAATCTAATAAGATTATGCAATATTGGTGCTGTTCCGAAAAAGAAGTTGATTCAGAACATTGAAGTCGAAACCCTAACTAGAGTAACTGGAGATCAAATGGATTTAGTAATTTAAATGATCAAAGATCCAATAACAAGGTACATTGCACATGGAATTTCATATAAAATTTTCTTTAGAAATAGGGAAGGCGCAACCTCGGCAGGTGCAGTATATATCGCTCACAAAATGATAATGGAAGATGAAGACTTTGATCTATGTGGATTGCTGAAGAATCAGTTGATGGAAAATGTGCAATTGACGAAAGATGAAGACTATGACTTTAGGTTTGGTACCCTAGTTATATGCATTATGATGTATTTTCTGAATTGCTTGCCTCAGAATGATAACATGGTATGGAAGGAAAATGAACTTTTTTTGTAAGCAAATTTATAAACATTTCAATACTCTAAAAAATTATGAGCAAGTTTATGAAAATTTCTTTAGAGAATTGTTGGGAAAGTTTGGAATAGTTGGCATCTCCCTTCCGGTAAGAGCAGTTGAAGTTGGGTCCTCTTCCGGTAAGGTGGAGAAGAAGCAAAAAAGGGCTCGAGATTCTGCAGATAACATTTCC
>VDFB02000008.1:199797271-199848178 GCA_007258455.2 Sequoia sempervirens
TTTCACTATGGGTATTTTTGATGCTGAGGTAGAAGCAAGGGATGATGAGTCAATAAATGAGCTTGATTATGTAGGTCCCTCATCATTTTTGGGTATTTGTGGGATCTTATAAAATTTGGCCTCAAGACTTTTGCAGTAGTAGAAAGGCTTAGGATCTCCAAGGATAGTGATTTATTTTCCTTCAAAAGGAAACTTCACACACTGATGATAGGTTGAGGCTACAACTTTCAAAGCATGGATCCAAGGTTGACCAAGTATTATGTTATAGGGAAGATCAAGATCAAGTACATGGCATGTAGTTTCTACAATAAGAGGTCCCACTTGGATTGGTAGTGCAATGATTCCTTATGATACCCATTCTTGATCATCATATGCCTTGATGGTAGTACTCTTTGTTTTCTCAATAGTATCTTTTGAATAGCCTAGATTCTTGATCAACTGCAAGGTACAAATGTTCAGACCATCACCTCCATCTACCGAGACTCTTTTGACCTTGTTTTTTATGAATGAAAACCTCAAGGTTTAAAGCACGGTTATGAGATGGTTGTGACGGTAAATATTTCTCAGAGAAGGTGAGAAGGTGGTTGGCGATATTCCCTACCATAGCTTGAAACTGATCGGTATCAATGTTCTTAGGAATAGATGACTTAGACAAGGCTTTCTCCAGTATTTCCCTATGTACAGGGGATAACCTTAAGAGTTCTAAGATTGATATCTGTGTGGCGGTCTATTTAAGTTGATCTAGAAGATTGTACTTGCTAGGATTAGATGTGGGAAAAGTAGTATGTATCCTAGATTGAGATGGGACAACTCCTTGAATGATTATTTTTCCACGTCGTGTGGTGACTCCACATTCCGTACTAGCTCCTTTGATGGTGAAAATTGTGATAACGCTATCATAGGAGGCAACTACATTGGAATAGGTATGTTGTATGTTAGTGTAATCCTTAGATTTTCTATTGTTGTTTGCTTTGTTATGATCTTGTATAGGGGTCTTGTATATCTTGAGATCCTGGTTCCCAACTGGTACCTCAATAGATATGGTATCGTTCTTTATGATATCTTGGATGATATTCTTAAGTTTCATGCAGTTTGCTATTTTATGTCCTTTGATTTTATGAAAGTGACAAAGATGACAGTCATTGTACTAGGATGGCTTCTCTTGTGGTTCTTGGTAGTTTTCAAAGTTAGAAAGTGTTATGAGATTTGAATCTACCAGTTTCTTCATGATTGTCTCGATAGGTTTTGATAACTGTGTGTACTTGCATTTGGGATAGTTGTTCCTGTTACCAGTTTGCCACTATTGCATGTTGGTGTTACTGATATGATTTTTTTGTGGTGGTACCGTTTGTTGCACAATTGGTTGGATGTTAGAAACTTGATTGTTACTAGGTCTAGGAGCACTTAATATGACCTTAGCATCTACCACACCGTCATTTGTTACGTTTTTGTTCTTAGCTTATACACGAGGTTTCTCATTTGAACTACTTGAAGGACAATTGTCTTTGTAAGCTTGAGTATTTCCTTGTGAGATTAGGGCTCTTTCAATGTTAAAAGCTTTAGGGACTAGTTTGTTGTATGATGTGATGCATTGCATTTTCAAGTGGAATGATAAATTTGGATCTAGGTTGGCTATAATGATTCCCACTTATTGTTCGTCAGGAAGAGGCCACTGGATTTTACTAGCTCTTTGTCTCCATCGTTGTAAGAAATTAGTGAAGGTTTCTCCTTGATTTTGTTTAAGAGTATACAAATCTTCTAGACTAATGTCCATGTCAAGATTGAAGGAGAAGTGATCGATGAATTTGTTAGTAATTTCTTGAAAAGTTTTGATACCAGGAGGAAAATGAGAAAAAAATCCATAGTAGTACCTATTAAACTTTGAGGGAAGAGGCACATTAGATATGAATCATTATAAGCCACCTCCATGCACATTACATTAAATTATTTGATATGGTCAACATTATTTACTCTCCCTTTATATTTGTCAAACTTGGGGATTTCAAAACTAGGAGGGAATGGTATCATTGCTATGTTTCAATCAAATGGGTAAGGACACAAGTTTTGTGTATGAGGATTTTTCTTTCCCATGCAAAGGTCTTGCATTTCTTGTGAGAGTGATTTTAATTGTGATGCTAGATCATCTTGCGGATTTGGTGGAGGAACATATGGTGAGATGACAAATGAGTTATATGGGGTGTATGAAGGTGTGAGATTTTGTGAAAGTGATGAATATGTTCTTGATGTGCTTGGATTGACGATGTTCAAATGAGGATAATAGGAACCTTGTTGCTATTGTTGGGTGTATTGTTGAGCTAGTAAGGCTTGTTGTTGAGCTTGTTGGTGTTGTTGTGCCATTAGGGCTTATTATTGGGCCTATTGTTGTTGCTGTGCTAATAAAGCTGTTTGTTGTGCTTGATGTTGCTATTGCACGAATGTTGTGTTGAAATATGGCTTGGGAAGATTGTTTATGGATTCTAGTGTTGTCATTTATGGCAATTGAAGTCATTATCTCGGTCCATAGATCAAGATCTACTTATACCGGCAGTAAATGTAAAAGACTATGTGTTACCGACATAAAGTATGAAGAACAGGGTATCTGGTCAGTTAGTCAATTTGTATGCTTCACTGGATCATCATTTGCTATTGTGGATCCCCAAGATTTTTTTTGAGCATGTATGTTACCTTATTGGTAAGTTTTGTGGTGTTGTAGCAATCGGTGTACGAGTTAAGAGATTAAGTAGATGATTTTCCATTTATTTGTTCATTGTGGTTGACCCAGTGAATGTCACATGTTGTAGATGTATAAGGATTACTTAATTAATTATCTCTTGTGTTGGTTAATTTTTTTTAGATCCCAACTATGTCTTAGCCAACTTGTGTGGGTGCACATTAAATATAACTTGTGATTTGAGCTGACTGTTGGAGAATATTTCATGTTTTGTAAAAGCTGACTTGAAGCGATGAAATATTTGTTAGCAAATATATATATATATATGAAATTGGTAATTAATTTTGTAATATGTGTGAATGGTGTGGTGAGAAGGTGCATGTGTGCAAAAAAGTTCAGAGAAGTTCTATGAGTGTACATTAGAAGATCTGTTGAGTGAATTTTTTCTTGTGCAGCAGAAGGGTTTTTGTGTAGGAGAGTAGAGCAGAGTAGAGTAGAAGTGCGAGTTGGACAGAAGGTCCAGAATCTGTTTCATGTGATTTACTGGAACTAAATACAAGCATTTGTAGATGTTATCTTCTTAGTTCAATTTTTGTTGTAATTACAGAAATTTTGTAAGGCAGTGAGCCTTCCATATTTTGAGCAGTGAGCTCTAGGCAGTGTGCCTGAATGCAAGTGCATTCCATTTTATTCATACTTTTAACAGAATATAAATTGTGGATTAATCTCCACTGTGGTTTTTCCCCTAACATGGTCTCCACATAAAAATATTGGTGTTATGGTGCTTTTATTATCTTGTTCATGTGCTTTCATCTTTATTTCTATTTATGTGCTGCAAATGGTTTATGATCAAAATTAAAAGTTTGAATATTGCTGAACATTGATTCACCCCCCCTCTCAGTGTTCCCTGAGTCCAACAATTGGTATTAGAGCAAGGTTCCTCTATATAAGTTTAATAGCTTGAGGTGGATCTTGAATTTCAATGGAATTTGGTGGTATTCAACAATAGCTTATGGTAGCACTTGATGATCTTAATCAGTCTAAAGCAGAAGTCATGGAATTAAAAGAAAATCTTGTGGATGCTAAAAAATTCATTCAATCATTGAAGGAAAAAATCAATGAGTCAAGAGAAAAGAGGAAGGAACTTTGTGATCAGCTGAAGTAGAAAGAGAATAAAAGCTTAGAAGATGTTCACCTGAATCAAACCCTAAAAGAGATAACTGAAGAATGTGAAAAACTTGCTAGAGACAACGCTACTCTGAAGCTTGAGATGGAATCTGCGGCGATGAAGCTAACTAAGGAGATTGAAGAAAGAAAGAAGAATGGGGAGAATATGGACTAGTCCTTAAAAGAAAAATCTAAAGAATACACTAGAGTTAATAGTGGATTCATTTAGATGGAAATTGAACTGCAACAATCCAAAAATAATGAACAAGAGCTTGAAAGATAGATAGTTATTCTTAGAGATGAACTCACTACTACAAATGAGTACAAGGAGAGGTTTACGATTAGTTCTGCTAAGCTTGATGAGATGACTAAAGGACAAAAGAATGCAAATGACAAGAGAGGTCTTGGCTATGAGAAAGGACAAAGCTCTGGATCTGAACATAAGGATTCCAGACAAGGAAATCAAATGAACAAAGGTAAAAGATATCCGGTAAAACAAACCAATGCTCATAAGTTTAATGGTTACTACTTTTCTTGTAATAAATTTGGTCATATGGCTTCTCATTGTAGAAGTAAAATAAATTCAAGCTGTCCATCATTTCTCGGTCAATGTTTTAGTTGTAATAAGTTTGGTCACAAGTCAATTGAATGCATACGTATGTATGTCAGTGTAGGGAATGTTAAATGCTATACCTATGGAAGATTTGGGCATGTTGCTAATTAATGTAGATCAGGAGGAAATTAGTGGAATGAGTGGTCTAGACAAAGAAATTTGGTGTGTTACAATTGCAACAGATTTGGTGATCACATTGTAAGATTCTGTAGGAACAAAAACATGGATAGAATAGGTTCGGTATATAGAGAAAGAATTTCATAGAAAGACGACAAAGGAAAAGGAAAAGTGTTTGTGGAAGAGATAAGAGATCAGATGAAGAAAACATGGGTAAAGAAGAGTGAATTTGATGAAGGAAATAAGCCTGTATTGGAAGAAGCCTCCGATAATCCCTCCAGAAATTGATCTCAGGCCTTTGGCCTAGGGGGAGTTTTTCAAGAAAAATCATTTGAACCCTTGTCGGTAGCTGGCACCAAAATGCAAGAAATTGTCAGTAGCTGTGACAGAAGTTTGCAAATGCATCAATAATCACTTTTGTAGAAATATAAAAAAGTAGAAGGGAAAAGTATTTAATGCGGCTAAAAGGTTAGGTGTGCAAAGTTATAAAAGGGGTGTTTGGAACCCTCATTTGTCACATTGCATCAAAGAAGAAGAGAAGGAGAGCCTCTGCAGCAAAATTTTGAAGGAGTTAAGCAAATTTAGTGGTGAATTCACCAGGTATTTCTGATCGCTTGTTGAATTCCTAATTCTGTGCTCGAAAGAAAAACCTTGTTCGGTACGGAAAGTAAAATGAAGCAAATCAAAGGAACAATAACTTTGGATGAGTATAGCAGTAGAAAGATAAGGGATGTAAGAAATTTGTTGCCAGCCAGTGAATTAAAGTGGCTTGAAGGTGCGAAACATAAGAATTTGGACATTTGGAATGAGTTTCCTTATTTCGTCAACGCGAAAGTGGTTCGATTTATCTTGAACAGATTGGATGATGATATCCTTACTTTGGATAAACCCTATCAAATTTCAAAAGAAGTGATAAAAAATCTAACAAGATTATGCAATATTGGTGCTGTTCTGAAAAAGAACTCGAAACCCTAACTAGAGTAACCGGAGATCAAAGGGCTTTAGTAATTTCAACGATCAAAGATCCAATAACAAGGTACATTGCACATGGAATTTTATATAAAATTTTATTCAAAAATAGGGAAGGTGCAACCTCGGCAGGCGCAATATATATCGCTCACAAAATGATAATGGAAGATGAAGACTTTGATCTATGTGGATTGCTGAAGAATTAGTTGATGGAAAATGTGCAATTGACGAAAGATGTAGACTATGCCTTCAGGTTTGGTACCCTAGTTATATGCATTATGATGTATTTTATGAATTGCTTGCCTCAAATGATAATGTGGTATGGAAAGAAAATGAACCTGTTTTGTAAGCAAATTTATAAACATTTCAATACTCTAAAAAATTATGAGAAAGTTTATGAAAATTTCTTTAGAGAATTGTTGGGAAAGTTTAGAATAGTTGGCATCTCCCTTCTGGTAAGAGCAGTTGAAGTTGGGTCCTCTTCTGGTAAGGTGGAGAAGAAGCAGAAAAGGGCTCGAGAGTTTGTAGATAACATTTCCTCGACACTCAAGTCTCCAAAATTTGAAGATAAAGGCAAAGAGCAAGTAATCATGTATATACTAGATGAAGCTTTTGATGATTACACTCCTATAGATGAACCGAAATCAGTGGAACCAGATGTAATAATAGCAGAAGAAAGCAATGAAGAAGGTGCTTTATTCAAGAAAAATATACTATAGATTGTTCAGGAGGAAGATGGAATGCAAAAGATTGATGACATATGGTTAAACGAACCATCATATGAATAGGATGTTATTGAGGATACTCTAGGCAGTTACTTTGTGCTCAACAAAATTGAATTGGAAAGTTTGTAGAATGTACTTCAAGAAGAATTGATTGCATGCATCAGGGAGGCTATGGCCTCTGTGCCTCTAGACAAGAAAGAGGAAGAAGTAATTTTACATCTGAAGGAGCAATTTAGGCTGTCTCTCGCCAAACTAAAAAAGAAAATGAATGTGTTAAGACAATGCATTGAATCAGTGAATAAGGTCTACAATCATTGTCTTCGGTGGCCTCATGTGGTTGGTAAATACAAGGACAAGCTGGAGAAAATTGAGAGTGAGTTGATCAAAATTGGTAAGGATTACAATATGTTTCAGGACCATGATGGAGCAGTAAAGAAAAAAATTCATGAGTTATAGGTTGAGCATGCAAGGTTCACTTTTCCATAAACACTCTTATGGAAACTTTCTGGAAAGTGAAGGATCTAACTTAATGCAGATTGGAGTAGCAAATTGAGATTCTAAAGAAAGGAGAAATGTTGGAAGAAGCAATTACAATTCTAGAATCCCTTATCTAGATTATCAACTGAACATCATAAAATAGCAGTTTGTTAATAATTATTGGGATTACTGTAGATGCCTGGAAGAAATTTCTTACAGAGGTGAAAGATAAGTATAAAATAATTTTCTGATTTGTGCAACAGTTGTACTTCAAATTTTGAATTTTTGAAAGGGGTAGTGAGAGCTTAGTAAATAATATATTTGTCATTGATGTCAAAGGGGGAGGAGAGCAGTTAAAAATTCTTTATCATTCTAAAGGGGAGTAGTGTTTTGTTGTGTTTTGAAATTTTGAGTTTTGACACTTAGTCATTTTTCACTAAGTGTTGCCATCAATGTCAAAGGGGGAGATTGTTGGCATATGGCTTGGGAGGATTTTTTTATGGATTCTAGTGTTGTCATTGATGGAAACTGAAGTCATTATCTCGGTCCGCAGATTAGGATCTACTTATACTGGCAGTAAATGTAGAAGACTGTATGTTACACACAAAAAGCATGAAGAATAGGGTATCCAGTCAATTAGTCGATTTGTATGCTTCACTGGATCATAATTTTGTGTTGTGGATCCCTAGGAAAGTTTGTTGAGCATGTATGTTACCTTATTGGTAAGTTTTGTGGTATTGCAAAAATTGGTGTATGAGTTAAGAGATTCGATAGTGATTTTCTATTTATTTGTTCATTGTGGCTGACCCAGTGAATGTTGCATGTTATAGATGTATAAGGAGTAAATAATTAATTATCTTTTATGCTGGTTATTTCATTTTGGATCCAAACTATGTCTTAGCTGACTTGTGTGGGTGCGCATTAAATATAACTTATGATTTGAGCCGACTGTTGGAGAATATTTCATGTTTTGTAGAAGTTGACTTGAAGCGATGAAATCTTTGTTAGCAGATATATATATATGAAATCGGTAATTGATTTTGTAATATGTGTGAATGGTGTGGTGAGAAGGTGCGTGTGTGCAAAAAAGTGAAACTAGTTGTATGCATGTACATTAGAAGATCTGTTGAGTGAATTTTTTCTTGTGTAACAGAAGGGTTTTTGTGTAGGAGAGCAGGGAAGAGTAGAGCAGAAGTGCGAGTTGGACAAAAGGTCCAAAATCTGTTTCATGTGCTTCATTGGAATTGAATCCAGGAATTTGTAGATGCTATCTTCTTAGTTCAATTTTTTTTGTAATCACAAACATTTTGTAAGGCAATGAGCCTTCCTTATTTTGAGCAGTGAGCTCTAGGCAGTGTGCCTAAATGCAAGTGCATTTCCTTTTATTCATACTTTTAACAGAGTATAAATTGTGGATTAATATCCACTATGGTTTTTCCCCTAATAGGGTTTCCACGTAAAAGTATTGGTGTTATGGTGCTTTGATTATCTTGTTCATGTGCTTGCATCTTTATTTCTGTTTATGTGCTACAAATGGTTTATGATCAAAATTAAAAGTTTGAATATTGCTGAACACTGATTCACCCCCCCTCTCAATGTTCCCTGAGTCCAACATGTTGTGCTGCTAAGGCTGCTTGTTGGGCTTGCTATACGATGGTCGCTTGTTGTTGTTGTTGTTGTTGTTGTGCTATGGCTGCTTGTTGGGTTGTTAAGGCCACTTGTTGGGCTTGTTGTTGTTGTATGACTAAAGCTACTTGTTGTTGTTGTACGACTTGTTGATAAGTTTTTTGTGCTTGTTGTAGAGCTAAGGCATGTGCTTGCAATGTGGGATCAGGTGGTTGTTGAGACATCTATGAAGGATTATGGATATTGATGTTTTGAGTGGGTAGCGGATTGTTGGTGAGAGGTGGAGGGTTCCCTTGGTTTAAAATTCCTTGCAATATGGAAGAATGAGGTGGAGGAATGTATGTTTGAGGTCTTGATTGATTTGACATAGAAAAGGGAACAGTGGAAAAAGATGATGTTAAATTTTGCAATGGAAATGACACACTAGGACCTTGAGTCCATTGATTGAAAATATTCCCTTGTCCTATGTTTTGAGGATTTCCTTGCGCAAAATATGTAAACAAAGGATTCATGATCAAGGTACTCCCAAGATTAATAGAACTTGTAACTGAGGTATTGTTTGAAGGTGGATTGATGTGGAAATGGTAGATGGAATGGGTGAAATCATCAGAGGGTTGGATAAAGATGTCCCTATTTGTGTTGAGGCTTAATTCTATGATATAGTATTGACATGCCCTTGTGTGTTGTTTTGAGATAGTTGGTCTATACTACTTTGCGTGATGGTAGGAATACTTGTGGTACTCATAGGTGTGGATGAAGAAGGATGTTCCCGAAATGTCAAAGTGGTGGTGGAATAATGAAGTTAAAGAGGAGTGTGTATCTGTTTTGGAGCTTTAGGAATAGGAGGAGTACCAAAAGTAGGTGTCGAAACGGTGGTGGGAGGTGGAGGATTAGTTTCAAGAATACCCACAAGTGTACTATTTTCAAATGGTGAAGTGTGACCAAAATATTTAGCAAGGCTGGTTGCAAGACTAGGTATGTAAGTTTGATTTAGCCCTTGTGATGGAGTTGCAAAATCTTGTGTTAAAATTTGTGCCACAAACGTTGGGGAGATAGGAGCTACAATGTCAAAGGATTGATGTTCCAAAAGTTCTTCCCTAGTGAGCTCAAATGGGTTATTCATGATGTCTTCAATTTAATATGGTCTTGAAGGAGACAATGGTTGTTGTGATGGTGTAACATGAATTCTAGGATTAAATTCTAAAGGATTTGGATCACTTGAGGTAAATATAACTTTGGTTTTCTCCATGATTCTCTTGTATTGTGATCTCGTCTTTACGATAAATTTTGTGTCAGCTATGGGAGAGTTGTGTTGATTTTTGTAATGTTTGAACTCTCTAGTTGACTCAAACCTAGGTAAAAGGGACGCTCTAAGCCTTTTGGGAGAAATGATGATAATGTGGGATGAAAATATGAGTGATGCGGGAAGGGACCTTTGCAAACATTTTGGGACAACACTTTTGACTTGAGTTTGATGATTTGATGTTGGGATAAAGGATGCTAATGAACTTAGAAATATTTAGGGTAGACTTATGACCTTTAAGATAAGCTAGATCAAATATGATAACTATCTCAACTAAGTGCATGGAAAATGATACATTTCACATACAAAGTAGCTAAGGTAGTAGTTGGTTTGATGTTTAAGTCACAAAGTGTTGGTGTATTTGGATTTTTGCAAATTAGATGAAGTGAAGGATGGAATTTGATGAAGGGGTGAGTGAAATTTTTGACCCAATTTTGACCTAAAGTGAACCTTTTGTTTTGACAAGACCAAGGTAGTGAGAATGATGCTAGACCTCTAAAATGTTCAAATCCTAAAGATTCAATGATTTAGAAAATGAGAGGACAAATGGGAATGTTCAAACTTGTTCGGGCTCTCCTAGCTTGGGCATAAAAAATTCTCATCAAAGTGTAACAATTGCGGTAAAATGTTGAAGCCCACTTTTGACCATACCTTGTTCTATGATTTCTATGTTTGAAATAGAGTGCTGGAGATTTTCCCCTACGGATTTTGACTGCTTGATGAATCATTTAGAGGAGTTGAGTATCGTTAAAAAAGGCTAGGATTTTGACTCCAAAAGAATGCATATAGTTCCAGACTATACCTTGAAGTGTGTCTATAAAAGTTTTCTACCAATCTATTTCTGTTTTTGTGAACTGCTAGAAAATGTTTCTTAAGACCTTTTGGAGTGAGATGCCTAAGTCTAAAATGAGGACTTGTAGACCTTGGCTTAGGGATCTTGATTTTTTTGTGAGATGATGTGGAAATAGTTTAGATTTATGGAAGAAAAGGAATATATTTATTGGCATGCGAGTGATGGTAATAGGGGCCTTCTAGCCTCAATATCGGCGTGTTCCTCTTCTTCGTCTAAAATGGTTGCTGCGTTTCTCCACTGTGTGTTTATTTCCTTGTTTTCAAAAGTGAAGTTTCTCAAACTGCTAATAAGATATGTTTTTTCACCGTTTATGAGTTCAAAGTTTGGCTGAATTATAGCACCTGGAAGATCAGGTTGTTCAACGGGAGCAATCAGTCTCCAAATAGTCATATGGGGTTCATTTGTCAATTTATCTTTGCTTAAGTGAATTGATTTTACCAAAAACACTTGTCTTTGATTATGTTTCCAAACTAGATGTTTATGTCAGAAACATCATAACTTTCACAATGTCCATTTCGTGAAAATCATGAGGTTAAAGCCATAATTTCCTATGTTTTCTTTGAGAAAATATGGGTTTGAGATTAATGTCAATAAATTTAGAAATTGCTAAGGACAAATCCTAAGGACAAGTAGTAATATCAAGGCTAACTCAAGAAGTCCATATTTGAACCAAAGTGTTTGAAATTTTGATAGTGAATGTTTGTTTTTGGATTGTTTTGAAACCAAGCAAAGTGTTAAATTGACTCACAATCATTTACAACCCTAAGATAGAAATGACTATATTTGTTGAGTCCCTACTAGGATTTCTCCAAGCACTAGACAATACGAACAGTTAGAGATTTGGCGACACTGGCTCTCCTCCATGACACACACTTCTTAGGACCACCAAATCTCAAAATCCTTAAAATCTGGAGATTAAAAGGATTTTTTTTGTTTCTACAATTGAATAGTATGTTGGGTGGCTTCAGAATGACCGTTCTTGCACCAAAAATATTTTATGATTTTGGCATACTAACAAATGGGTTGTAGTAAAGGTAATCGGGGACATGGCACCTTGTGATCATCCAACAAGCCACTAAAGGCTTTGATCAATCCTACTAGGCGCTCTTATACTTTTTACAATAGTACCCCATTCTGAAAGAAACTATATGACTAAGGCCTACATACCATGAGGACTTGACAGTTTAGTCTTATCCATTTATATACCAGCCCGAGTGAAAAACCAGTTGGATTGACCTTTGAATTGGTCTTAGGCAGGCCCCTCTAAAGATAATAAAAGTGAGAGAGTACACTTGTAGTTCGACTGCCCAATTCGTGTAAAGCGCAAGGAGTGAACACACACAATGTCTCTCACACTAGCATGGTTGTTCAATTTTAAACCCAAATGAAAGATGTGGGTGATTTTGCAAAGAGTTAGAGAATGTTTCTATTTCTCAAGGTAGCCAAATGGCACAAGAGAATTGCATACACATCCACTAACAATGTTGAAAATCACAAAACATAGAAAACAGTTGTCAATTTTAACCTTTCAAAGCAATGATGAATTCATTTTAAGCACCAATTGAAAGATGAAGTTTTCCTTGTTCAATTTTAAGCCCAATTAAAAGATGTGGTGTGAGGGTTCAATTTTATCCAACTTTGAGCATTCATTTTAAACCAAATTGAACTCTAGTGCATTTCCTAAAGCAAAAAGTAGAAACCATGAAATTGGGTTATAATTTCCCCAAAGCATCAAACACTTGTTACAATTATAGAATTTTGAAATAGAAGAGAATTTCTTCACTTTTGCTCCATGTCCTTAAAACCTGCAAAACCTTGTTAGTCTAACAACCAAAACATAATCAGGCATGCATCAATGATCAGATAAACTAAAGAAATTAAGTCACATGTCAAAAAAATAAACATAAATTTCTTACCCCATGGGCAGGATGTCGCTGAATACGATAGCGTCGCATTTTGAGATTTGGGCATCGCTCTGCAAAAAAACCAGTGAGCACGATTGCACAACTATTTTGATGGGCGTCATTGCTAATGATAGCGTCATGATTTGGAATTTGAAAGCATCAGACTGGTGAGTTTGAGCGTCGCTGTTTAAACTTTTCAATACCTCAGATTAAATATGCATCACCATATTTAAATCAATGTCGATAGATTAAATACGTGTTGATGTTTCAAATTGATAGACCGTGTCACTATATGGTGATGCTATTGAAATATAATTGTTGTTTGTAATTTGAGCGTCGCTGCAACTTGCAAAACAACATAAAATGGAATTCGAGCTAAAAAATAGTTAGATTATTGGTTTTCCCTCCTTCTAGCACCGTGCAATGTGATGTGAAAATATCAGTATTGGCCGAATTACGTTTGATCCATGAAGAATCGAAGCATAACAGAGCCACTAATGCTCAAATCTTAAC
The DNA here is from genome assembly GCA_007258455.2 of Sequoia sempervirens. NCBI lineage: Eukaryota > Viridiplantae > Streptophyta > Pinopsida > Cupressales > Cupressaceae > Sequoia > Sequoia sempervirens. The sequence goes on from VDFB02000008.1 coordinate 199,810,210, forward strand.
AAGATTATTCAAATGAAATTGAACTAAACATTTTTATCTAAACCTAACAAACTAAATGATGAAAGCTTTCACATCTATTCTAATCCATCTAAAACTTATCCTGTTGTGGAATTGGTGTCATGTTGATGTGGAATGATGACCCTTTCCCAATCTCGTGATCAGTGAGCCTATTTCAGTTGATTCTATGGAAGATAATTGATGAAACCATTGTGATTGATGTATGAAAACCTAGATTATGCTAAAAATGAACATGATGCAAGCTAAGTTACCATGATTTTATGCTAAATATGATCTAATTATGCCATTGCTAAGCTAATTTAATTAGCTAATTCTAAGCTAAAAGGTGAAAAGCTCTAATTTATAAACAAGCTAAGATGGATGCATGGAAGCCATTAATGGATGCTCTAAGCTATTTTAAAATTGAAAGATGGATCTCTTTGTCTCCAAATAGTGATCTATTTATAGGAGAGCAAATGAGGAATGAATGGTTGAGATCAAAAAACTTAATCAACGGTTCAAGATGAAGGGGATGAGAGGCATGGATCATGGATTATCATCAATGGATGAGAATGCATGATGAAAGTTAATCAAGGGTTCACACTTTCCTAAAAAAACACACTTTTGACTTGCTCACCTAGGTCAAAGGTAACTTGCTCAAGAGGTTGAAGGTTTAGCTTGTTCAAGAAGCTAAGCGAGTTGATTAGAGGAGAGAGAATATTCCTTTGGGTGAGGAAAAAGGTAATTTACAAATTAAAATAAAGTTTTAATTGTGTAAAAAAGGGATAAGGAATATTCCATGGGAATATTCCCTTTGCTTAGAGGAAAATTAGTTTAATTGCTAATTAAACAAGATTTAATTTATGCAATTAGGGGATTTAGAGGAATTAAAGAGATATTTATTAAATTAGATGATTTAATAAATAGGGTAGGGGTGAAAGTGATATTTAATTAAATAAATTAGGGTTATTTAATTAAATAAGATGACTTAGGAGATTGAATTAAATATTTTGATTGATTTAATTTAATCGGATGAAGTGTTAGTGCGAAAAGAGATGAATTGACCTCATTAAATTAATTAGGCCTTGATAGATGAAAAATGACATAATTAATTAATTAGATAGGCTAATTAAATCAATTAAGTGAAATGAGGATGGATTAAAGAGGAAATGATGTTAGTAAATCTGATTTAAATGTATGATATCGATTAGGAAATTTTTTAGTGTCTACACATTGATCAAGATTGGGATGCAGATGACCTGCTAGATAGGTTGACTCACATGTGCCTTACTAGTCTTTTGCATTGTTTTCATTTTCATACATTTCTTTATATGACTGCATGTGTGTAATGTGATCCCCCCATACTGTTCTATTTTATGTATCTCTCTTTTTTTGTGCATTCCTCTATTTGTATCTGCATTCTTCTCTATGTCGTAACCGTTTTCCTTTTCATTTGTCTTGTGTTTTCCTTTTTGGGATGACACAAGGCATTTCAAGACATTTAGGTCTCTTCCATGTTGACCCAAAATTTTTTCTTTGTTTTCACTCTCTTTTTGTCATTCTTCGAGTTCTATGAGTATTTTTGGAATGATAACATTTTCAAGCTCTGTAACAACATTGTAGCAAAGATATACTGACCCTGAATCCATAGATCCCCTTATGTGTTTTTGGGGGCAAGCCCTCCCTCCTTTTTCATGATGTAGCTTTATTTCAGAAACATATGACTTAGCATAGGGATTTTTGAGGAAGCTCTCACGTCTTAGAATTGAACATTGGATACTTTAAAGAAATTTATCATAGTAATGGTGTTAGCAACCAATTTTAAAGTGGGGGGATACATTGATAATATCTTTCAACATTTTTCATGTTTCATGGTGTGATTTTATTTTTTCTTGTGATGCATCCTTTTCTTGGTGGTGTCATTGGGTTTGATGTCCTCCAAGAGTGTAATATTTCTTAGTGTATGACTTTCCTCTTAGTGGTGATGTGATGCACTGTATTCCCTAAGTTATGAATCTTTTACTCTTGATTTTTCCTCTCTTGGAGACATTAGACACGATGTTCCCTAAGAAGAAGACCTTACATGAACTAAGAAAGATCCCTCTGAACACAAACCTATATATATGCATATAATGTTCATAAGTGTTTAGAATGACACAACTTGCTAACCTTGTGAAGCTCAAATCCTAAATTCAAGGCCACCTAGCATAACACACCTTTCTTGCTTGTGGAGCCTTTCCTTGTGGCGCCTTACTGAAGTTATTAGAGGGGTAGCTTTGGTATGATTAGTACGATGAGAAGCTGACACAAAGGAATGACTTTCTCATTGTACAGTGAGAACCTATAGACTTGGCATGACTTTCTCACTAAGCCACTTTATTGGAAGACACACCTAGTGAATGTCCTAGAAAGTTCCACTACCTTGGAGTGAGTGCAAACCAAAATCTTAGATGTGTTCCATATCACGTTGGACAGTCTAGGCTTGATCTTCCTAGTCTTTGATGTTGTATGATTGTGTATCTTTGTCATTGCTGCATGCATAAGTGTCTCAAATGTCTACTTTAGTGTGAGTTTGACATGGGGTCATACTCTCACTAAAGTGGGGGAAAAATATAGTGTAGGAAAAAATATCCATTTTTCACACTTAATTTGGGAATAATTAATAAATAAATGGGCTTAATTATGCCTTAATTTAGTGTTGTAATATGTCTTTCATATTCACATTAAGTTTAGGGTCCTTTTAAATTAAATGGACTTAATTGTGCCTTGTTTTTGATGTTGTAAGGTGTACCTTTACAGTTTCACATTAATCTAGGGGTTTATTAATTGATTGAGGTTAATTTTTCTTAATTGGCCCCTTTAATTCAAATCCAAGCCTAATTAAATACAAACTTCGAGGGATAAAACTTGACATTCATAATGCCATTTCACAAAACTTAACTTTGGAAGATGTGTGTCCTAGGTATGTGACCTTGGCAAGATCTAGGACCCTATTTTTACATAATGTTTAACATTGATCGATGTGCATCCTAGGTAAGTGGCCTAGGACCCATTCACCCTATGGCAAATGGGCCCTCACTTAGACCTAGGAACCCCCTTTGAAATGTGTTTTTGGTAGTATTTTAATTATTTCAAATCCATAATTCAATGTTGGCTTGTGATATTTGAATTTCAGGCATTAATGATAAGAAATGTATAAATACAAGTTTATTTCACTTAGTTTCACCTAGCAAGTTTCATTCAAGCATCCTAAAGTTTCACAAGAGCATTGATAGAGTATTCAAGAGCATTTTCAAGGCATTCAAGGGAAGATTTATAGAAGATTATTGCAGCATTCAAGATTCATTTCATCATGTCAAATATTTCTTGCATCATGCATGTTTTTTGAGCTCATATGTTGATGTAGCGTTCAAGATCAATTCAAGCATATTCAAAGGCATTATCTCTAATCAAGTTTCATGATCAAGATCTACATTCATTGAATCCCCTTCATGCAAGTTTGTAGATTTGTTATCCAAGGTTTTTAATAAGGTTTGGTGAGTTGTTACATATTGTTGTTCATTCATCATTCCTTCTTTCATGTTTCATTTCATTACAAGGTTTAATTACCAAAATGGGGTTTGACCGAGGAAAACCCCCATATTCCCTAACAAACATAATTTTTCTCTCTTTGATGTGTGATTGTAGATTTTAGGTTGAATATCATTTGATGTGTGATTGCAGATTTTAGGTTAAAGATCATTTGAAGAGAAAAATTGAAGAAACTTGCAAAGTTGCAAGAAAAGTTTTCAAATCACATAAACTCTAAAAAATTTATTTTTGGCTATTTGATAGTGAATACCTAGAATATGGAAGTGTAGACACAACATAAGAGAACCCAGAAAGTATTTTCCAAAAACCCTAGCCAAGACCCATTCACCATAGGGCGAACGAGTCCTCAATGAGCTTCAAAAGGTGACTTTTGGTGAAAGGTACACATTGTTTTCCCCTTTCCAGATCTACCTTTTGAATATTGTTTTAGTCAAAATTTATTATAGTTCTTCATTTTCACTTTGTAGCTTACATTTTGAATGAAATAATGAAAATAGGTCCTTTGTACCCACCACACCCCTTATTTTTCTTTGTTTCATTACCAAATCCAAAAGCCCTCAAAATATTGGAGAGAAAACCCCATTTGACTTGATCATAGGCTTTGGCCATGTCCAACTTAATAAACATAGCCTTCTCTCTGGGGGAGGACCTGAATGTATCATCTTAGCCACAATAATCACACCATCCATAATCTTACTTCCAACCACAAAACCACCCTGCTCCTCAAAAATCAACTTGTCCAACCAAGGCTTCAGGTGTCCACAATCAACTTAGTAATAATCTTGTACACTACATTACAGAGGGAAATTGGTCTAAAAATATCCAAAGAATCAACACCCTCCCACTTAGGGATAAGAGCTAGAAAATTGGCATCATAGGTCATAACATCTGCTTATTCCTTTGAGATTCCTAGACAACCTCAAGAAGGTAAATCTTAATAACCTCATAGAACATTGGAAGAAATCATCCAAAAACCCATCAAGACCTAGAGATTTTCCTTTCTTCACTTGAAAAACAATATCCTCCACCTCCATCAAGGAGATAGGCTTGAGAAGAGAGTCATTTATTTTCTTAGTCACTAGGGGTAGGATACAACCTAGGATTGAGGCTTCATTCTCTTTGGCAGGTTGAACATCATCCAAAAACAAAGCAGAGAAGAACCTAATAGCCTCTTGAGAAATCTCCTCTGAGGAACATAAAAGATTCCCCTTAGGAGACCTAAGAGAAGATATGATATTACCCTGCCTTCTATCCTTGACCGAGTTGTGGAAGAAAGAGGTATTCCTGTCACCTTCTTGGAGCTAATCAATGCGAGACTTATTCTTCCAAATTATTTCCTCATAGAGCTCCCATTCCTCAACCTCCTTCACCGCCACCACGTCCAACCTACTCAACTCCTTAGAAAGCCCCTGAGCCTAGATTTGCTACGAGATGGAATCTAAATGCTCCTACACAATCCTTCTAGCTCAAGATTTTTGTTTTTAAAATGGTGTCCGTTCCACCTTTTCAGCATATACATGATGTATTGAAGCCACTTGGTAAAAGAGGTCATAGCGGTTGCAAAGGTCGGCTTCCTAGCATTCCACCAACTAGGGACAAGATCATGAAGAGACGCATCCCGAAGCCACATGAGTTGGAATATAAATGATTAATTTTTAGGATGCATGGAGAGACAAGAAGTAAATTTGATCGACCAATGATTAGAGCCTCACCAATCTAAAACCTTTGAGCAAGTCCTCCACCTATCACCAACTCGGAAGCTGGATACTAGGAACTTGTCCAGCCTTTCCGAAATGGCATCATCACTAGTCCTTCTATTGTTCCAGGTGAACAAACCATTCAAGGGTTTGATTTCAACCAAGTTTAAAAGAGAAACATTATCCTTGAGGAGATCTGAGGTGGGGTTCAATCGGGAAATGCCACCCCTTTTCTCCTCCAACTTAGAAGAAATAACATTGAAATCCCTAGCCAAAATCCAAGGAAGGACGGGATCCAATGAGTGCAAGCATCTCACATGTGATCACAAATGTGTTTTCCAAGGAAATCATTCGGGGCATACATATTAGAGAAAGGAATTATCTCACCCAACTCCAAACTAGAAACAACAAGAGAAATAGAGTACTTGCTAGAGAGCCACCAAATAAGAATAATTTTGCATAGATCCCATAAAAAAGTAAGTCCCCTAGAGCTACTCTACACCCCAATACACTGGTCCAAAAACCTCTGCCCCAAATCTTGGTTCAAGCCGAATTCATCATACTATCAACAAACAACTTAGTCTCTTGGAGGAAAACCATATTCAGAGAGTGAACACAAATCAGATCACGAATAGCCTTTTGTTGAGGGATGCTATTCATACCCCTAACAATCCAAGATAGAAAAATTATCATCGACGATGAGGTTAGGAGAAATGATAATTGATAGTCCTCATGGAACCAGACTCCACCAATGTCTCACCTATTATCTTTACCTTTTCCTGATCTCCTTTTTTCTACTTGCTTTAAGAGGTTTCTCCAGAGCTCCCTTTTTAGGGGGATTTTGATGTAGACCCAAGAAAAGAGGTGAAGACTTCTATAAATCTAACTCCACAATTCCTTTCTCAGATATATGACCAAAACAGGGATACCAAGATTCAAAATAGCCTCAGGCACTGAGCCAACATCTCCCAACATAGGAATGAAGGGGGGAAGATCCATGTCCATCTAAGTTGTATGGCCTCTTGACGAAACCTAGATGGAGAAATAACTTGATTGATGCTCAAGGTGCTTCTCAGCTAAATTTCCATCAAGCGCTTACATATCAAGGGGAATACCTTCCTTTTGAACCAATTCCTCTAGAGCTTCAAACCTAGTAAATGTTTCCTCTTCCTGCCTATCTTTGAGGTTCTTTTTTTGACCTCTACCTTTGTTGCAATATTTATCTTGTTCAAACCCATCCTTATCCACCACCACCCTCTGCATGGGAGCCTTACCTTTATCCACCTTTAAAGAAAATAGGGGAAGAGATTGACCTAAACCCTTAACATTGACAACTTTAGGAAAATTCCATTGAAGGTGACCATATTCATGACACAATCAACATAAAAAAGGTAGAGAGCTTCATAATCAAGCTACTGGGTCTAAGAAGTATCCCCAATACTCATGTCCAATGAGTTCGACAACGGATTATTCAAATCAATCTCCACGCATACACGAGCAAAGGAAATAACCATTTTACTTTAGGGTTTGTTGAGAAGGTCCAATAGGCTTTCTGAGCAATAAGGAAATCATCTGTAATATATCACTCCACCAACATTCTAGAGGTGGCAAGGGAATACATACCCAAATTAGAATCCTAGATGGGAGCTCCTCCATAGAGTTGAATCCCACATGCTAGGGCTTGATGAACAGGCCCACCTGATTGTAGAAATAGGGCCCACCCTCAAAATCTCAATTCCTATTCGCCACATAGGAGAAATATACCAAGAATAAGTTATTGGCTGCCAACATTATATCAAAATATCCTTCTGGGTTCTAGGTCTTACGAACCCACAAATCAAGAAATGGAAGCGAAACTTGTAGCCCCATAAACTTGCAAATCAACATGTGGTTACTATAATATCCCACATCATCTGTGATAGATTGCGATTGGATCACCAACATCGAACATTCTTGCACCCTCTCCAAACATCCATTGACCTTTTACACACAAAAAACCCCATTCCTTGACAGGCCCTCACCTAGGCTCACCATGTTCATAAGAGAAGATCTTACACTAGGCTATGAAGAAGCAAAAACTGATGCATTGGGAGGTGCATGCAACACCATCCCCAAAAATGGGAGAAAACCCCAAGTCAATCAAAACAACAAAGAGAAAAAATGAGTTGAGATAATAAAAAATACCCCTCCACCAAGGTCAAAACCACAAAGGAAATTGAGCACCTTCCATCGGAAGCTCATCGTGACCCTCTACCAGCAAAGACCTTGAATCAGAAGCAAAAAATGTTTGAATAAAGAGTAAAGGAAATGTAGGAGCTCTACGCCACCATATGATCACCTCCACAACCTTCACATGACCATGTATCTAGGGGGATAAATAGGAGCTCCAAATACAATATCACTATGTCTACAACCTCCCAATAAATAATGACTTATCATATATCACCAAATTGGATCTCCAATTTACTCTATGACCAAGTCCAATAATGAGGATGGAATCCAAGGAAACTTGCAACATGATTTGTAATCCACTCATTACAATAGAGAAAATCCCCCATCTTGAGCTTCCAAAGCTTAAATTTTATTTCATTTAATCTCTCCACCTCCATTCTAGCAATGCATGCCATAACTATATGCTAAAATAAAATATTTAATCTCAAATTTTCTAGTTTGGCTTATACCTCTATTGAAGGCATTGAAGATGATACTACTATAACACTATGATCTATTGTGGTATAAATACTAGGAGGAGTACCAACTAATGTCAACATTTGAAAATGAAACAATGTTATTAAACTACCAACATTTACCTAACATTATTTTATAAACCATTAATGATTAAAGATAGACAAGCTTACGTCAGTGAAATATTGATGACCACCTTGATTGGTAGGTGTTGATGTTGAAGGCCCAACATTAACTTGCTCAACATCCAATGTGAGTTATAAGATTACCATTCATATAAGGTTAAAATATTCACATGTACTATATTTATTATTTCTTTACTAGTTACATCCATGTGGAATTTACATCATCATATAATTGAGAGGTGGAGGGAAACTAGACGTAGGGTGAACACTCTAACATTGAAATTTTATTATAATCAATCTAGTAATTTAGTTAGTCTTACATTTCAAAATAAAATTTAATAAATTGAATTTGAACTTGTTGAAATTTACATGACTATCAATGTCATATGTTTCATGTTCAACATATCATTTTTTATTGGCATTTGATCCACTATATATGTGTCTTGGCCACATGCATCTTGATCATCCTCATACCCATAAATATAAAGAGATCCACATTTTTGACATAAGTGCGGTGGCATTCAAAGCCTAGAAGACTTGCCTACATCACCCTATGCTAGAGGTCTAATGTGTTGCATAAGGGTCTGAGTTAGCGAGCTAATGGACTCTAGGGTTTCCACCTCAACATGCTCCTTCACAATGAAAGGGATAGTGACATTCTCAAACTCTGGTCTAGCTAGGGTTCTCGGTGCCTGGTTTTAGGCATGTTGTACCCCCACTCTGTCTTGTGTGGAGCCCCCACCTCTACCTTGGAACTCACAAATGTTGAAGTAATTAGGTATCTTGTTGAGGAAAAACTCACAATAGAGTTTCCTCAAAAAGTATTGTGGGACCTCATTTTTATTGCATGGAGGGAGTAAAAAATCATCCACCACCTATCTCAAAAATTATTTTGTATGTCTTGGTGGCGGCACCAATGGATAGGGAACCTCCTACAAGTGCCATGCATGGTTTCAATTTTTTTTAATGGTCATTAAGATAATTTTTCTACATAAAATTGTATTAATTCTTCCCTCAAATTTGACCAACTGTTGATTTGGCCACTCATAAATACTATGTGAGAGATGCTGGATTCTAGTGAATTGGCGAGGGTGAACCTATGGGAGTTCATTGTTTCTAGGTCTCTCAACCTTCCAATTAATGCCTAAAGTTCTCTCTTATTATTTTCTATTGGACCTTATATATTTTCTTGCATTCTTGGATGTCGAGGAATTGAAGGAGGGGTTTGTTATGGTTGTGCAATTCAACAAGGTTTTGATCAACTAGCACGGTGCATTATCAACTCCTAAAAATTAAACAAAGTCCACTAAAAAAATATTAATTATCTATTTAATCAAAATTTCACACTTAAAAACTTAAAATACTTACCTCTTTGACCTTGACAAAGTTGTGATAGTATTTTGGCAACGATTTGTTGAAAAAACAATGATGAAAGGGCTCTCCAACAGTGTGAGCATACTCCAAATCACTTGCATAGGGTTTGTGAAGCAGGCCGAGATAAAAATGAGGATTTTTTTTGATTTTTTAATTTTTATGATAACTCACCATAATGCTATCACATTATAACATGCTCACATTATGGTCACTATGGGGCCAAAAGGTGGGGTGACCACTTTTTGGTCCCCCATGTTTTTGCACATACTTGATAAATTCTTATGGATAATTGCTTACTAGTGCACTTCAAAGACCAAACAATTGAAAGGTTCACTATTCTTGGTTTATACAAGGATTACTAGGGGGAGTCCTCAATATACCTAAAGGTATGTGAGGACCAAATTTGTGAAGTTAGAGTGTATGTCTAATGGCTTAGTGTGAGAAGGTAACCCACTCTTCTCCTTCACTTAGAAATCTATAAATTTTCATGCTAGCTTAGAACAAATGATAAATGCACCTTGAAGAGATGATTATTTTGATTCTCCTCCCAATTTATGTATATTTCCACAACATTTGTGTTCCATCCGATACTTGGTAATTAAATCCAAGCTAGGCTACCTAAAAAGAAAAATAAATAAGGCGATACTTGTTTTGATCTTCAATATCACCCTAAGGCGATAGGAGAGATCATACATAAGGACTCTTTGGGATATGCAAGTGAAAAAAGTTTCTTTTGATTCTCAAGCTTTCCTTAGAACATGAGAGAAGAGCATACAAAAATTATTCTATGAACACACATAAGATAAACAAAATCAAATACACACACAAATAGATTTATTCCTCAACAAAAGATGAGTGAAAGATGTTTTAGATTTGTAATCTTCTCCAAACAAACCTATAATCACCATGGGTTAGTAAAGTATCACCTTAGACTCACAATTTTTCTACATAAATACTTGGTTAGCTCAATAATAAAAAGTAAAACCAAGCTTAGTACAAAGTTAGAAAGCACTAAACCCAAGAAAATTAATAAATACTTAAAAATAGGATGAAAACATCAATTTAGACAACATATGCACCTAAGGATAAAACATATATGTAGCAATTTTTTTGAAAATGTTGAAATAGGGAGAAAATATTCTATCAATAGAGATGTGTTGTACATAGGTGGATGTGCCAAAAACTATCATGGAGACATCAAAGCTTGAATATATACATTGATTTGTTCTAGAGATGACACATGGCGTACACAAAAATTATAAAACTAGCAATGAAGACTTTGTAAAATATGGTTAGTAGCAAGTGAGTCAAGTAGTAGAACTAGTTAGGGCTAGACAGAATAGATTCCCTCAATAAAAAAGAACCAAAACAATCATTTAAAGAAATTTGAAAAAAAGAAAGAAAAGGTTGTTGTATAGGATGGAAACACCATGCACCAACATATGTGCAAGGTATATAAAAAACTACAAAATTGATAGAAAGATTGATTTTTCGATAGGGACAAAAAATTTGTAGGGTCGATTGATGCATTCTATTGGGTGGATGTGCCCAAAACATGATGGATGCATGCTGGAAAATAAATATGTTGACATAGGGAAGATGCATTGTTCTAAAGAAACCATATGACGAGCACTCAAAAACTTGTAAAAAGTATGTTAAATATGTATGTAAACATAAAAATTACTTGGTATGTGGGTCCCATTGGGTGTGCTAGTATGTAGAGAGAGAAAAATCAAGGGAACTATTTGGAAAGAAAAGAAAAATTGAACTCAACTGTCAATCTTATCACTATCATCGATTGAGAAAAATAGGAATGCAAAGTTAAATTTAAAAATTACAAACCATTACAAACCTAGTGTGTGTGGATGTGCTTGTGATGTACTTGGATTTTGGGTTGCTCTTGGGGGTCCTCAGTGTGGTAGCAAATACTTGTTCTAATGGATTATTTTTCATTAATTTGGTTGAGGACATGAGTTGATTTATAGATGAAGAATGACAATAATAAAGGACTGAGATTGATTTGAAGTGAATGGTTATGATTAAATGAGATAAATTTTTTATTTGAATTCGAAAGGGAGGTGGAAATAAATGTTGATAGTTGGTAGATGGAGGGTTATGATTGATTTAGTTAAGTGGATGACCAAGATTCAAAGTGGAAATAAATGCTAATAGTTGGTGGATGAAGGGCTAAGATTGATTTAGTTAAGTGGATGACCAAGATTTAAAGTTGATTTGAATTTGGATAGATCATGTTAGTTAGGAATGAAGACTAAGATTTAGTTGATTAAATTGATGGCTAGAGTTGAAGATTAGTTTGATTTAGGATTTGATGATTTGAATTCAAATTGTGGATGTGACAATTTGTCTTATTAGTGGGGATTAGGTTGAAATTTGAGACTTTAGATTGATTAATCAAATAATCAGATTATTTAATCAATTATTGGAAAGCAATATAAAAAATTAATTTAATTAAATAAAAATTATTTAATTGACTATTAAAGAGATAACCTAATTAATTAAATAATTTTATTTAATTAATTAATAAAAATATGATGTAAGATATTAGATTAAAATAAAAACTAATTTGAAGTATCTACATCTTTCATACAAATATAAATAATTCTATAATTTTTTAATATACAATTATATTGATATCATTATTATATTATTTTATTTCTAAAATAGATTTAATTATCACAAAAAGTCTTCTCATGCTTCTCATTATGAGGGTCACATATAAGGTGATCTACTAATCCTAGTAATATATAAGAAGATGTAAGATGCAAAGGTGTTGGTAATATAATAATAATAAATTCAGGTAGGCTCCCCCATATAGTGGACTGTCTAAGGGTTATGTCCCTAATCCTAAGCATAAAATTTTTCAGGTCTACAGTAATATACTTTTTTTATAAAATGGTCCTCAATTAAAACAAGAAATAATTTAAGAAACTAATATAATTGTTTTATTAGCCAATCGGCTGAGTAGGGGATCAGATTGCGAATATTTTCAGTCCCGTGAATTGTCATAAGTCGGCCCCGGTAATTGCCAGATATAGCCCGGGAAATATTCCCGGCAATCGGTAAAATTGTCTGCGAAATATTGGAGTTCAATAAAAGAAAAAACTTGGCGGAAATATTAGTTTAAAGTATTAATAATGTTTAAGCTCACGGGCGTTAAAACGGACAGGCTGTCACCAGGTCACAGGGAAGGACAGGTGTCCTGCAACGCACGCACCGCTCGCCGCCTCCTCTCCCCAAATCTGGCAGTTTCTATATACTGAAATTGGGCCCATATTTTTGTCATATTTTCGTTGACGGTCACCCCTACCTGTCATATGAAAATTTTATGACGGTTTGGTCATTTAAATGCCTGGAAAAAATTGTTTAATTTATGATTTTTTATATAAAATCTTTTATAAATGCAATATCTTGAAAAATCAGAAAACAATATTAATTATTAGTAATAAATATAAAAATCCCCTATTATAATTAACAATTAACAAAAGTTTTTAAGTTTATATTAAAAACAAATCTTGTTAAATATATTAAAAGTTAAAAATAATTATATTCTATTTTGAAAAGATTCTAAATTAATATATATTTTTATAATAATGTTATAAATCACATATATTAATATAAAAAAATGATAACCATTATAAAAATGTCAAAGTTTCTAAATTCATATTAGAAAGTATTCAAAAAAGTTATATTCTATTCTAAACTAATTTATCATTTTATAATAAAAATTGTAAAATGATATATATTATAAATTAAAATACTATATTATATTTTTCTTATAATAATTTTTTACGGTTTAATAAAAATATAGCAAGTCAAACTATACGGTCTAATAAATTTTATAGCTGTAATATACGGTCTAAAATTGAAAAAACGGTCAAATAGACCATCAAATTCCAAGCTTCTTGCAGGTTATAAAATTTTCTCAGATAATTTACTATTTAAAACTTATTCCTTATCGATTAATAACATTTTGTTTCCACAGTCCATGATAGTTAGTATGTAGAATTTCTGGAAAAAACTGTGTACAGATTTTTGGATCAACGTTTCGGATCTACTCCATGATCCATCATCAGGATGAAAAGCAGATAGAGAGAGTAGATCCGAAACGTTGATCCAAAAATCTGTACACAGTTTTTTCCAGAAATTCTACATACTAATTATTCCTTATCGCTGTCTTCTCTGTGTGCATACTGTCAAGGATACTCTTTATTTTACGCTGCTCTTCGTCTGCATTGTAGAGACATGTATTTTAATAATGGTTATATTAATTTTTTATATTATAAAAATATAATATTATTATAATTTTGATAGAATAAATATCTCCAGTTTCTGGTTTTCCGTCGAAGAGGCTTCAATCTAATAATTAAACGATTCTGTGGATTTGATATAAAAGAAGTTTCAATCACTGGTTTTTAGTTGAAGAAGTTTCAATCTAATAATTAAACGATTCTGTAGATTTTTATGATATAAAAGAGGTTTCCATCTAGTAATTAAATTTAAATTCTGTAAATTTGATGTAAAATCCTTAAAAAATGAATGAAGACATATGATCAAATCCAAACAACAAGATGTATTTTTTAATTTTATTTTCTGTGAATTTGATATAAAACCTTTGAAAAATGAATGAAGATATAAGATCAAGTCCAATATATTTTTTATTTATTTTGCCTTATATTGCACTTTTGGCTTTGCTTACCTGCAGAGTCATGGCGGATGCTATGCTTGGAGTTTGAATGTTTCCGGAATTTATCGCTTTTAGCCTTTGCGCATGGTGTAAATTAATCGTGCAACACACAAAACTGTTCATAAGCTGTAAATTATTACAAATTTACACATCCACTTATTAGTACTTGCAGCAAGTATGCACAGAAATAAGTATCGGTGTGGCTGCGTGAATTCCACTTATGTACTTCGGTTGCACTGTTAAATAATCGATCTTTGAAGATTTAGTATGCACCCTGGACTGTCATCGAATAAACATCATGAACTTATTTTTCAGGTTACAAAGGCGATTTTTATTATTTCCGCACTGAGAATTTTTTTATGATTTTCGCACTGAGAAATTTTTTATGATTTCCGCACTGAGAAGAGCTCTGTCATTAAATGGGAATAAATAGGAGAAAACACAAGAAATAAGTGAATGAATAGGGGAATACAGGTGGATGGATTACAATAGAGAATGAAGTCCAAATATTCACATTTAGATTGTAAGTAGCGCCAAAATTACCGAATAGAATTTCCACTCAGTTCGGCTGCCATGAAAATAAAATTAGTTGCTATTCAATTGAACTTTAGACTAAAATTCAAATGAAAAAACATAAATAGGGAATTCATTAGATTCACCTTTCAACCATGATCACAGGCTTCCTTGTTGTTTGACGAGTATTCTTTCAGCTCACTTATGTTTCAAATGGATGTCAATCTGCAATAAACCATGGAGCCACCACCTGGCCATGGGAGTCTCAAGGAAAAACAGGATGTTAAGAGAAAAGCACACGTGCAAAAAGTTGGGCAATTCCAGATAGTATCGGCAATCATCATGTAAGCTGCACTAAAACAGTTCATAATTCCAAGATGTTTCATTGCCATCTAGAAACATGCTTCCCTTAAAATAAATAGCATTTTGGAATGATCAATCCAATGGATTACGCTCCAGATAAACCATCGCTTGAATCATACAATTTATGTGCCAATTGAGTTACCTTTCTCACACCATAATATGTCAAATGGAAAATGACATTAGGTTAAATATAGATTTATCTAGATAAGTAAGGTAATATATATATAATATTGAGAGATATTCTTTTTGAGGTGTCTATTATATTTTTATGTGATAAATTGATTAGAAAAATAGACATTTCAAGAAGGATATCTCTCAAAAGACATTAAATGAATCAGGGTTAGAGTTAGGGTTAGGGTTAGAGATAGGGTTAGGGTGAGGATTAGGGTTTGGGTTTGGGTTTGAATTAGAGTTAGGGTTACAGTTAGAGGTAGGATTAGGGATAGGATTACAATTAGGGTTAGGGCTAAGGTTAGGGTTAAAGTTAGAGTTAAGGTTAAGGTTTAGATTATGGTTAGGGTTTGGGTTAGGGTTAGGGTTAGGGTTAGGGTTACAGTTATGGTTAGAGCTAAGATTAGGATTAAGGTAAGGGTTACAATTAGAAATAGGGTTAGGGTTAAGGTTAGTGTTAGGGTTAGCTAATCCTATATATTATCCTACTTCTAATCCTAACCCTAATTATAATTCTAACCCTAACCATAATTCTAACCCTAATGCTAATGACAACCTAAATTCTAACTGTAACCCTAAGAAAACCTTAACCCTAACCCTAATAAAACACTAACCCTAACTTGAATTTAATTCTAACCCTAATTGAACCATAATCCTATCCTTGTTGAACCCTAACCCTAACCATAACCCTGATAAAATATAAACCATAATCGTAACCCTAATTAAATTGTAATTGAATCCTAACCCTAACCCAAACCATAAGTGTAACCCTAACTCCACTTCCCCAATCTTAACCCTAACCCCAAACTTTATCCTAAAACCCTAACCCTAACCCTTATTGGATCTTTATACTTTAATTAATCCCTAACTCTAAAACTAATTAAGCCCCAACCTAACCCTAACACTAATTAAGCCCCAACCTTAATCCCTAATTCCAACCTCAACCCTAATGCTAACCCCTAACTCTTAAGCCTAAGCCTAACCCTAATTTAAATCCAACCCTAACTATAATCCTAATTGAACCCAAACCCAAAGCCCAACCCTAAACCCAAGCTTAATCCTAGAACCCTAACCCTAATTAAAACTCAACCCTAATTGAACCTAAACCTTAACCATAATTGAATTCTAATCCTAATTGAACTCAAACCATAACCTAAATCCTAATTGAACACTAGCCTTAGCCCCAACCCTAATGCAAACCCAAAGCTTTATCTTAGAACCCTAACCTTAACCCTAATTTAATGCTAACCCTAATCCAAACCCCAACCTTCACCTTAATGCCAACCCCAAGCTTTATCCTAGAACCTTAACCCTAACCCTAATTTAATTCTAACCCTAGCCTTAAACCTAACCCTAACCCTAACCCTAATTGAATTTTAATCTAAACCTTATCCTAATTATAACCCTTACCCTAATTCTAAACCTAATTCTAATTCTAACATTAACCATAATTTTTACTCTATCCATAATTCTAATTCTAACACTAACCCTAATTCTAATGGCAACCCTAATTCTAATTATAATAATAATTGAACCCTAACCTTAACCCTAATTTCAGCTAACCCTAATTGAACCCTACCCTAACCCTAATTAAATCCTAATCAAGAACCCTAATCCTAACCTAACTTTAACACTAATTGAACTTTAATTGAACCCTTTTGAACTCTAACCCTAATTGAACCCTAATCCTAATTAATATGTAACCCTAACCCTATTCTTAATTGAATCCTAACCCTAATCCTAACCCTAACACTAACCTTAATTGAATCCTAATCCTAAATGAACCTTTATTAGAATTGTAACCCTAACACTAAATGAAAATTAACCCTAATCCTAATCCTAATTGAATTGCAATTAGACCCTAACTCTAATTGTAACCCTAATTGTAACCTTAACCCCAAGCTTTATCCTAAAACCCTAATTGAACTCCAATTCTAACCTTCATCCTAACCCTAATCTCAATTATGGCCATAATCCTAATCTACCATGTCACTATTTTTAGCCCTAACTATAACACCAATTCTAACACTAATCATAATTATAACCCTAATCCTAATTAAATATGAACCCTAACCCCAACCTTCACCTTAATGCTAACCCCAAGCTTTATTTTAGAACCCTAACCCTAACCCTAATTGAACCCTAACCTTAATTAAATTCTAACCATAACCTTAACCCTAACCCTAACCCTAATTGAATTATAACCCTAACCTTTATCCTAATTGTAACCCTAACCCTAACTATAACTTTAATTATAATTCTAACCCTAACCATAATTTTAACTCTAATTGTAATTGTAATTCTATCAATAATCCTAATTCTAATCCTAACCCTAACACTAGTTGAACCTTAACCATAATTGAATCCTAATTCAACCTTATTTGAACCCTAACCCTTAATCAACCCTAGCCATAACCCTAATTGAAACCTTAATTTAACCTAGATCTAATAGAACCTTAACCCTAACCCTAACACTAACCTTAATTGAACCCTAATCTTAATCCTAATTGAAATTAAACCCTAACCCTAACTGTAATTGTGCCTTAACCCTAATTATACCTTAACCCTAATAGAACCCTAACCCTAACAATAACCTTAATTGAACCCTATAGCTAACCCTAATTGAACCCTAGCTCTAATTAAATCCTAATACTAACCCTAACCCTAACCCTAATTTAACATAATCCTAATTAATTAATTATTAAACATTTAATTATATAATGTTATTAAATATTATTAAATGCTTTTAACCCTAACCCTAAGTATAACCCTTATTCCATCCGTAATCATACTTGTAACACTAACCTTGGTCCTAACCCCAACCCTAATTGTAATTTTAATCCTAATTCTAACCTTAATTATATCTCTAACCCTAATTGCAAGGTTGATTCTAACCCCAACACTAAATCTAACCCTAACCCTAGCTCTAATTGCAACCCTTATTCCAATTCTAACTCTAACCATAAGTTACCTAACTCTAACTCTAACCCTAACCATTAACTAAAGTTTTGTATGTATAACTATATATATTTTTAAGATACTTATATGTTTGTAGCCATACAAATCATCAAATATCAAAAATTGTTTATCAGATCATAAAAAATTGTCCAGATTATGGTAAGAAGTTTAGCAACATAACCCTTGTTGCCTTTTACTATTATGCATGTTTTATTGTTTTCCAACTCACCTAAATCATCTCAATTCTTGGAAATGAAAAAATTGGTTTAAATCTTTTTCTTTAGCTTTATAAGATCTTAAAATATAAAAATAGTGTAATTATAGAAAATTCATTAACATCATTTTTAGGAGCATTTTAAAGTGGGTGGTCCCATTAATTTTATAGTGAGGTTTAAGCTTAAAAATTTAATTATTTAACATATTCAATTAAATAAAGTATATAAATATAAAGTGATAAGAGACTTGATATGAAATATGTTGTAATATTTTATATAAGAGAGTTCAATTTAGTGCTGTACAAATATCTATTGTTCAAAGCATAAAAAACTTAAACTAAATCACTGCAAATTATGATGCATATATTTTCTTACACTATAAATTTCAAAATACACAAGAAAAAAGGCCAAAATAAATCTATATTTAGTAAGCTCTATGGAAGAATAGTAAGAAACCACTCTCATTTAAAATAAATTTTATTACATTGAAATAAATGTTATACGATTACTTATTCATACCTTCTCGTGTCTCTTTAATCTTATTCACGAGAATAAAGATTAGAAAGTTTGTATCTATAACCCTAACCATAATCCTTTAAAATAATGTACACTCATAACAAAGTGGTAAAGGTACCATTAGCTCTTATTTGTCATAAGTTACACTACCCATTTTTGTACCTCAAGCTCCAAATATGATTTGTCTACAAAATAATATCTTGATTGCACCACCAAATAAAGTTTGATTAAAATATTTATTGTTGACATTCATTCCTACCATTTGTGTGCATGAAAGATGCTACTTGACATTGAAAAGAAATCTCCTTGTATTGAACTAATATTTCTCCAAAACTATCAAACATATAAGTACACTAGACCTGCTAAGAATTTTGCATGTTCAAAGAGGAAGTGTTACAAATAAATAAATTCTTTATAGTTGGGACACAAAAAAAAATTCCATAGTAGACTATGGTTTCTTGATTTCTAAAATCTATTCCAATGAGTGTTGCTACAACACATGCAATTCTTTCAAAACGTGACACATAAAGAACTCAAGAAAACACTAATTAATTAAGACATAAGTATAATGGTTGAGGACATGAATGATATAACTGCACTGCAAATAATGAGAAAAATATAGCAAGAATCAAATTAAATTTCATGATTGTCATATGGCCAAAATAAAAATCTAACCATCAATATAATTTTTGTTGCATTGCAAACACCATGGACGTACTCTTTTCAGCAAAAAAATAGACATGTTGAGAGGTTAGAATATATGTTTTTGATTAATTAAGCAAGGAAGGGCCCTGATCCCATGGCTACACAATCAAAATAGCAAAAAAGGAAACAAGTTGGGAAGAATAGCACCAACCAACCACAAAAAATAACAATGAACAAGAACCAAAAACCAGGGTGCCACACTGGCTGATTGTCCAAATATGTAACCACATAACCATGATAAACTTAATCAAAAAAAAAATGCCCCTACTAAACCATATAATAATACACAAATCATTAATAAGGTCAACCAGAGTCTAACACAAACTTAACCATAACAACTTGCTATTATAAAATAGCAGTCCGAGATTATAAAGCAGAGAACCAAAAAATTTAGAGCAGCCATAAACAACAAAGAGGAACAATGCCATTACTTGGCATTGGCTATCAGGTCCCAGTACTCTCCAATTTGGGAGACAAACTTCCTCCAATCAGGTCCCTCTTCTTCGGCCTGGTCCATCTTTTCTTCAGTCTTCCCCATCTTCTTGAGCATTTTCCTTATCTTGGTTTGACCTGAAACAACACCAACCATGGCTCTACACATGAGACCGTTGGTTACCCTCATCAATGTGATTATATCTTTCTCCATATCATCCATCTAGACCTGCATATATGTTATCCAATTTTTGAGAAAATCAGTGTTAAAATCATCAACAAAGTTAGTGGCTATAGGATTGTTCTCCATTTCACTAGCTTTCACCATGTCACACCTTTACTCCTCTTCTCTTCTAGTTTCTTCCTCCTCATTATCTTCTTTATCCTCCATTTCTTCTCTCACATATCATACATAGTATCTTCAAAGTCCATGTTCTCAATGTCCTCATCCACTTGTGGCTCAAACTCTTTAACCTCCAATTCCTCCTTTTCTTGGAAAATGGCTTTTTGTTTACCCTTTTTTTCCTGAGATGCAACCTTTGCAAGATGCACCGATCTTCGGCCTCCACTAAAAATACTCGACTTCCCTTCCTCCAAAAAATTCTTTTGATTACCCTTCTTATCTTCATTTATTGTGATGAACTCACTTTGTTTTCTTAGGTCATTTTTTGGATTCTTGGCTCTCAAAGGTTCTAGGAGAAGCAACGAGTGTTTCTGCTTCTCTAGGGTTGCCTTAACCAATTCAAGTTCAAGGGAATGTTTAATAGGAGCCTTCTTATCCATAGGGGTTGAGGGAATGAAACTTTTGGCAGCAGAGGTAGAAACATTAACAAAGGGAATCACCTTGTGGGAAATAATTTGGGACAGAGGCCTAGGGTTAGGCTCTAGGATCAGATTATTAGTAGCTAGGGGTTCTACATCTTCCCCTGCATTTTGATTTGGGATATCCAATTTGGAACCCAAAGGATTACTGTGGGGGTTTAGAGAAAGGGCATGTTTATAGAGAGAAAGAATGAGGCCTTAGTGCAGGGGAGGGTTCACACCATTTTCTATATTTTGTTGTAGTGAAGAAAGCAGGTAAAAAGGAACATTTATTTTCTCATTATGACGAATGTGTTTAAGCAGAGGAAAGTGGTAGGAATGGATGGTCATATATATCTACCTTCTAATATAAAATAGCTCATGATGAACATACTAACCAAAGAAAAAGGAGACGGGAAGTTCAAGCCTCGCAATACCCATTTTGAACCGCATGAGTTTCTCACCATCATGGAGGAAGTTTTCAACAAATGCCTGGTAATCAAAGCTCCACTCTTCTTTACCATCTTTAATCCCTAGTTCTCCAGATCCATCGCCTCCAAAATGAACTAATTCATAACCTCAAATCTCACTTCCCCAATAGCCACTTGCTCCTTCCCCCAAGAGTTGTTGATATTTATAAGACTAAAGAAAAGAAATGGTATGTAAATGAAATTGGTGTGTTTGATTAACTAATCTCACTTCCCCATAAATTGGTGTGCAATAAGACATTATATCAAAAACAAAATATGAAAATAATAGATATTGCAAACTCAATATCCTGTTATCGATGTCGTCCTATCGTTCTCTATCTCCAGTATTTTCATTGATTCCAGCTGGCTCTCAGATTGTATGCTAGGCTCAATGAACAGTCTTCCCAAAGAACGAGATTGAATATGAAATGCATGTAATGCTAAGCTAAGACATGATTATTCTAAAATCTGATTGCTAGAATGAGAGATTATGATGATGCTATGAATAATAAAACTATAATGATAATGCTAGAATGCAATTAATCTCTAATTCATCTGTTGTGTGTTGTAACCCTTGTTTGGATTGGCTGTGTTATTTATACAGTTTTTCAAAAGCTTCTGATTGGCTGATATGATCAACGATTGTGAAAATTCTTGGCAGATTGAACGGTTGAGGACGAATAAGACTAAAGAAAAACAAAAGAAAACAGAAAGCAAGATTTTGTTTTCTTTTCGGTAAAAGAGGTAAGATAAGATGATGAAGATGATTTGTAAAAATCATCTTTTTGTGAGATTATGGAAAGATTTTGAAGAAGATAAATAATGAATTATTAAATTCAATTATTCATTTAAGGGTGACATAGAGGTTTTTTTCTTAAAATATAATATTTACCCCAGATTTGAAGAATAATGGAAGATTTCATAATTAAATAGAATATTTAATTATGATTTTGAAAAGATATGGAAGATAGTCAATTAAATAAAGATATTTAATTAAACTTTTAAGAAATGGTATGTAAATGAAATTAATTAAATAAGATATTTAATTAACTAGAAGAAAGATTTGAAAAGAAATATTTAAATTTAATTAAATAAAAAAGACTTAATTAAATTCAAAAAGTGATAAATAATTAAAATAAATAAAGTGTATTTATTTAATTAATCAAGTGGACATTTGAATGTGAAATAATTAAATAAGATTGATTTATTTAATTATGATAGAAGAATAAATTGAATGAACAATATAATTAAATTAATTAAATTTAATCATATGTAGAAGACTTTAGAGAAATTAATTAAATAATAAATATTTAATTAAATGTCAGGATTAATCAAATATGACCAATTTTATGTATCTACACATGGTAATCAAAGATCCACTCTTCTTTACCACCTTTAATCCCCAGTTCTCCAGATCCATCGCCTCCAAAATGAACTGAGTCATAACCTCAAATCTCACTTCCCCAATAGCCACTTGCTCCTTCCCCCAAGAGTTGGTGAATTTAGCCATGAGACTCTCATTATAGCCTTTCATTCCTAAAAAAAAAGGAATCATTAGATCGCTCTACTAAATAGCCTCCAAAGATCAACATTTTTCTTTAGAGCCAAGCAGTTTGGAGGTTCAATTCATTTTCTAGGCCCACCCATTTTAGAACACTATAAACTTGTTGAGTTATTCTCCTGCAAACCTTTCCTCATATCACTATAACACCTAGGTTCCCAACAAAGCTTGTAGAGCACACACCAGCTTATGTTTTGAAAAATAAACTCTTTCAAAAGTGAAGTTCGAGAAATTTCTTAAAGAAGTGACCTTTAGTTCACAATTCCCCGAGCAAAAAAATCATTATTGCCTTTACAAATAATAAATGAGTCTAGATTTTTTGTAGCAAGCTAATCTTCAATGAGGAGGTGAGATTTGATATTAGGAACGTCGATACACTGGGATTTGAAAGAGTACTGACAATGTAAGAACATATGCATAACTGACTATTCTTCTTACTTATAGAGGATGCATCTGTTAACTAATTGAAACCCCCTCCTCACAAGGTTATCAATTGCTAAGATTCTGCCATGTAAAGCAACCCTCCAGAAATAGTTTACTTTTAGAGTAAGTTTTTTATCCACACCTTGTCCCAATGAAGGTCTTTGCAAATAGAAAGAGGTTTCTCTAGTTCCTTATAAGCATTTTTGACCAAAAAGCAGCTAGAGGGGTTCCCAATCCACAACCATTCATCTTTCCAATCCTTTGAGAACCAATTCGCCTCCCCAATGAGGATATGTATCTTGGTGGAATGGCCAAATTTTCATGTTCCACTGGTCTGAAATGTCCTTACTTGAGTGGCCTCTTGGTCTGAAGTGGAAAAAGGGTTTAGGGTTTTATGAGCTACTTGGTGGTTTTACTTAGTATTTTATCCCTTTCATAATCCTTTTTCTTTGGTTTAATCTCTCATTGACTTGGTATAGTCATTATCTAGTTAGATTAATATAACTTAAGTCTTTTACATTCATACACTGACCGACCCCTTGTGGTTAGGATTCTCCATTTACCCATTGTGTGTAATGTTGCCTTTTATTTCTAGGTCTAGGGTTAATATTTTATAAGGTTGGAAAATTGGATATGTTTGGCCTTTACATCCTTTGTTAAAAAAAATCTTAACTTATCTTTTAAGGCCTTGTCCCTCGTTCTTCCTAGTCCATTCCCCTTTTTAAAACAACTTGTGAGCTCGACGTGCTAATTACCTTCACTTAAGTTCTCGCTTACCGCTTAGCTTATTCCCCATTGTGAATTTTTTCATGATTGCTTGCCTTGAATTGGAAATGTGCAATGGTATTTTCCCTTTATATCACTCATCGTAGATAGGTTTTAAAACTTGGGTCTTCTATCAATGATGCACGATGTGAAGTTTTCTTTAATATTGTTGGAAGATATCGTATCGCTGCTCGCCCAAGTTCTTTGAGTCCTAAATCAATGATGCACAATAACACTATAGCCTTTGCATTTACTATCTCATCTCTTATTGCAAATTGCTGATCACCTATCCTTTTCAAATCAGTGATGAGTGATGAAGTCTTTTGTTCCAATGTTTCATCGCTAATCTGAAGTGCTACTATGGGCGACATCTGCACTTCCCTTGATCTTTTAATGTGGACACATGGACAAATCTTGCTCCATCGCCACTTTTCTCCCATTACTGATGTGATTCAACCATTGAGATACATATTAGTGATGAGCGATGGGTGAAAGAATAAAGTCAAAGGATGACCCAGATCTAATAACTAAGATCCTATCATGTATATGGTTCATTGCACTGATAGGATACATAAAGGAAAAGGAACATCAATGATGAGTGATAGAATATTAAGTCTTATGTCCATCATGCCACCTAAAGCTATTGTGGTTACAAATGGGGGTTTAAAGAACATATCAGCGATGAGTGATGGCATATTCGATGGAATATTCCCCTCATCACTAGGTCTATAGCATCATGGATTCATCCAAAGAAACAAAGATCAAAGTAGTGATGCACAATGGATTCAAGAAAAAAGGTGACTAAGGAAAATAAAGGTGATGTGGCAACATCAAAAGGACATCAGTGAAAGCAAAAATAAAAGGAGTGAGGATAAAGGAGAGCCACTGATGATGTTTTAAATCAAAATATCAATAACTAGAATTTGAAAGTTTAAATGTCTAAATGTCAGTTCGCTTGTGCAAACTTTCTTTCATGCATTAATGGTGAAGACGCTCCATTCCTTTACCATAAAGAAGGTTGTTGGCTCATTTGTCCTCAAAATTGTAATTGTTCAAGCAAAAGAATTGGTTAAGTTTGAGTAGAAAGGCGTAAGGAACTTAGGTGAAAAGTTGCAGAGACTTTGAAGATAAATTTTCTCCTAGGTAAGCAAATGATTACACCTCTCTGCATCAATTGTGTTTAAATTAAGCTGGTTTAGGGAGTTAAGTAAAATATTTTGAAATATTTAGGCTCTTAGGGTTTGCAAGGGTTTGGATATCGTGCAAGTTCAATTAGGTTGGTGAGGATTGTGCATGAGGTCTAGGAGGGTTTTTGTTTTGAAAATTTGTTTCTTGAGAACATAAACCAGTAGGCTCCTTCCATAAGTTGAATATTCGTAAACCCTAATTTTGTTACACCATAAAATGAGTGAAACCAATGAGTCTACCGCCACACCTAAAAAGAAACCTAAGCAAAAAAGGGTTAAAAAACCAATACCCTGGGATGAAAAACCCACACCTAAGCCATAATCTTCAAAAAAGTTTACAAATTCAAAGGGAGAAAGGAGAAATCTTGGCAGATTCATGGAAGGTGAAGCCAAAGATATCACCAAGGGAGGAAAACAAATTGGAAAAAGGCCCAAAAGGTAGGTTGTAGTGACTAGTAGATTGATTGATCTTGATTTTGCAATTGGAGAGGTTCCTCAACCATAGAGTTGGTGGGAGTTATTCTTATATGTCTTCAATATAAGGTATGCTAGATGTCCAACCTGTCACCTATGGGGTTTCAATCTTGGAAGGATGGTGGTACCAAATTTGTTTGTTTCAAAGTAGAATTGATGCTGGAATTGGCAAGGCATTATGATGCCAAGGATAGAAAAATAAAAAGTGAGAATGGGACCTTACTCCTTGACATAACAAGAGACAAGATTGTGGAAGTATTTAAGTTGAACCCTAACTACATAATCAACATCAATTTTTCTGATTTATGCAATGAGTATAAACAAAACATATATGGATATAGAAAAAATGTGCTCGCTAGGCACAAGAAGGATGATAAAGATGATTTTGGTCCTAAGGACTTGGAACCTTTTGAGTGTGAAGAGTTTGCGAACTACTTCAAAAACACATATTAGTGCTTGAATTGTGTACTGGCTCATAGGTTTGATGCAAGAATACCAACTGCTTTGTTGGTAATGATCATTGACATTCAAAATTATAATTCTAATAGGGGATTTGACTATGCAGCGTATATTGCAGAGCTGATGCACAATGGGTTAATTGAATTGAAGGGTGGAAGTGCCCCATTGTCTTTCCCTCATTATTCCCTGTTAATGCCTATGATTATTTATGTTGCACAGGAGAAGCGGAAGAAGAAGATTAAGCTTCAAGGAAAAAGGAAGATGAAGGAAATGATTTTCCTGTCCAAATGTGGACTCACATTTGGGACTAGAATTTTCTCATCTCAAATTATCTTTTTTTTGCAATGTTGTGAGGCTTGGTATTTTTGAGAGTATGGGTGTGGAGCATCTTTATAGACTTTCAAGAGTTGTGAGAGACATTATGCACCTGAAATAGAAAGAAGGATCAACAACACCTCACAATTGGGGTGACTAGCTTTTGCATTCAGAGTACACTTTGATTAGAGCCTATGGAGCCAAGGTGGCACCTCATTGTTTACTATTGTATGTTTATGATAGGTTAGCATTCATGGAGCTAATGTGGCAATTGGATTTTATGGATAAGGAGCATTTCAGAAATCCTAAGAAGGGCTCAGTAATAGTATCACAATGTACATTTTATTATTTCAAGGTAACTGCCAAGGAAGGCTATGAAAATTTTGGAATAATGGTAAACAATCTCAGGATGCCAATTGATGAGGTTAGAAATTTTGACCTTGAGGGTTTTATAAATGAGATGAGAAGAAAGAAAGGTTTGTTTGGGTTTTCTCATCAATTCTTGTATATTGATGGTGTGATAAGAAATTTGACAACTGATGGTGCAGTCACATCAAAGAAGGAGTGGACTTCTATTTGTAACATGGAAGAAGATATAATGAAGCAAAATGATTTTTATATTAATTCATATGATTAGATTGAGGACCCTTTCAAAAGGGCTATGACAAAGTTAAAGTATTTCCAAAGTGGCAAGTTTAAGGTAAAGGTTAAAGAGGTTGCTGAAAAGGTACAAGCCCTCTTGGAACAACAATACGAAGCTATGGACATCCTAGAGCAAAATTTGGAGGTTGAAGGAGGAGATACTGAAGTAGTTGGGGAAGAAAAATATGTAGAGCATGTGCCTAATGATGAAGAGATGGAGATGAGATTCGTTTCCTCTAAAATAAATGATGCTCGTGACACATTTTTTTCCCCAAGATAGAGTTGTCAAGTAGCATTACAATGAAGAAATTGATGACAATCCCCGGATTAAGGCATGCGATGAATTTCTTGCAGATGATGCTTTTGTGTAGAACAAGGTGTTTAAAGAGTTCATCATCAAGCAAAGAAGCAAGTACATAAAGAAGATAATTGAAGAGGTTAAGGCCAGTGTAGATCCTTCTCAGCATGAGGAAGTAGAGAAAGCAAAAGAAGAGAAGATAATGGCTGAGATAACAGCCATTACCCCTATTGAGGCTAGGAAATTTTTTACATAAAGTGGAATAATGTTGCTTCCAAGGTGTAGTTTAATTGTTTCTATTGCACTTGATTCAATAAGAAAGGACCCTAAAGCTTTTGTATTAGAAGAAAATTTTGATAACCATGTCTTTGGCTCTGGATTTAGTCCAAAAGTGCATACTCTTGCAATTTGGTTGATGGAACCAAACACTAGAAAACCTAAGGTTGTCAAGTCAATTGAGGTGGTTATTGGTTTGGTTGTGGTAAAGAAAGCCACAAATATAACTCCAATCCAGTCTACAAAGTTGATCGTGCATGTTGCCATGCTAAGTTCTGACACTGCACAAATGTCCCAAAAGAAATATGATGCACTGTTGAATGATTAATTTTTTTTTGGATGAATGTAACAAAATGAGGGCCACAACACAAGCCAGTCAATCATTAAGAGATTTTCCTTCATCCTCCTCATCTTCTTCAAAACTATCAGCTCAAGACAGGGAGACCTTCAAATTATGAATTAAAATTTTGAAGAAGGAAGTGCAAACAAAAAAGGATAATGTCAAGAGGGCTAAGGAAGAGACTACAAAGGTTGTTGATGGCATTTTTGATGATGTCTTAAAGCATAGGGTTTCTAAGGTGGTTAAAAAAGATGACAATGTTTGGGGAGCTTACAAGAGTATCCATGAGGCTCATGAAAGATATGTTCAAGTTCAAAGTGCTTTCCAAAGTGACTGAAGCAAATGGAGTGCTAGAGTTCTGGAACTCAAAGAGAAGATACCCAACATGAAAGATGATCTTGAAGCTCCAATAAATATACCAGATGTATTGAAGGAAGGGGACTTGTTGGGAGGAATTTTAGCATTTCATGGAAAATTAGGAGTGCAACTATAGACTAAATTAAAAATGTTTAGGGACCTAGAGGGGCATGGTATGCCAAATATATTAAATGATGAAGGTGGGCTGAAAGAATTTATTGCTTGGAAGGATGAGTTGGGAGGTTTAATTCCACATTTTAAGTATATAGTTAGCCTTACAAATTACACTATGTTGAACCTTGCAGTTGATAACATGTCTAGAATTGAGGTAAGGGTGGATTCTTTTGTTAAAGAGGCCCACATTCTAATTGATGCTAGGTACAAGCAGCACAACACCAACGTGCAAGAGTTACTAAACATACAATGACCCACTGAGGAGGATTGCAACACACGGCTCAAAAAATTTATAGATTAAGCCTTAGATGAAGTATTGCAAAATTTTGTATCCTCTCAATCATGAAGGTTGATGGAAAAATGCTGACTTGGATGTAGTTTTTGTTGTTGTTCTTTTATTGCTTTATGTTTTAGTCTCTACTGATTTGGTGCATACATGGAAGAAAATTTTACTCATTGAAAAGATGATATGGTGCTACTACAACAATGAAAGATGCCTTTTGGAAGGAGGGAAGGTTTTCTTCAACAAATGGAAATAATTTTTGTCTTATATGTTTTCCCCCTCATGGAAATGCAAATGTAACTACTTGCAGATGTTTTTAAATTCAAATTCAAATGTATGTCAAATGAAAAATGTGACGTAATATGTATTTTGGTTAGAAATTTTTTGCTCCCTTGTTCTTATTGTTATCAACAAGAGTGAACCTGAATGCGAAAGAAAAGATGCTTTGCAATCCTATGTAACATGGTAAAAATTTCAGGTTGTGGATACCCTATGTTGAAAGTTAACCTCTGAATTATAGGTCAGATTCCTTTATGATTTTCTAATGATTAACTATAATTTTGAAGGAAAAGGGAAGAAGGCTTGAATTAAATACATAAGCTGAACTTTAAACTGTGGTGATGCAGCTAAATGATGATAAAGCTTACAAAACAATTCACAATTATTCTTGAAAATCTATTTACACAGTTCATAAATGGCTTCACAAAAGTGTTTCTTAAGATGGCCAAATAGTTTGATACTTCAAAAAGGAAAATAAATTCTCGTAATTTGAAGTTCAAAATGAAAAGAACACACTACCTAAGACCTATGAAGAATGTACGATAATTGTGTGAACCCCAATCCTAATACCTACAAAACAGTGAGAACAAACACATTATATTAGAAATTGCAAGCAAGAACAAGGATTCCCCATGAAATCCATTCACAAAGCTTAAACTAGGAAAAAACAATGAAGAACACAATGAAAACAATAAAATAGAGATCGAATCCTAATTAAGCTAGCAAACTCATGATCCCATGGGGGAATTGGTGCCAATTTGATGTGAAAATTGGCCCTTTTCCAATTCCTATGATGCAAGATTGATGTATGTTGATGAATGTTGATGAGTGATCCACTTTGTTGATGCTTGATGAGAGCTCCAAGCTAAAAACCTACATAACCTAGCTATGATTCAATGATATTGGATGGAAATGGCTAAATATTTTAGCATAGTAACTTTGCATAATTTGTGGATGATCAAATGAGGAGATGAGCTCTTCATTTATAGAATGAGAAGATGGATGAATGTACAAATTTGAGCAATGTGGGACTAACATTCATCCAATGGGAGGATGCCACTTGTCAACCTATGAGTTGATGGAAGATGTGCATGTTTTGAGGATTGTGCCAATAAATGCTTATTTTTGAATTTTGAATTTTGTTGAAATGACTTGCAAGAGGGAAGAAAGAATGAATTAAATGCCACTTGGCTCAAGGAAAAGGACATGTAAGATGGAGTAAATTCCTTGTTGGATGTACATGCCAACTTGGATTTTTTTGAATTCAAACTTGAAGAATATTCCAAAAGATGCCTTGTTGAGGAAAATAAGGATTTAATAAATTAATTAAATCTATTTTCATGTGCAAGTGGTAAATGCTGGAGGATGGGACATGATAGGAGATTAAATTAATCAAGGTTAATTAATTTAATGAAGGGGGTTAGATGATGTGACCTATTTGACTTAAATTTGTGGATTTATTTAAATCAAATATGAGAGGAATATGATGAGAGATTAATTAAATAAAGATTTTGATTTATTTAATTAAAAGAGATGATGTTAGATTAGACTAAATAAGGTTTTAATTTATTTAATTTAATAGACAAACTTTAGAGATTTAATTAAATAAAATTGACTATTTAATTAAATAGGGATAATTAGATCAAAATGATTAATTTAATTATCGAGAAGAGGGGACTTAATTAGATAACTAGTTTATTTAATTAAGAGAGGAATATTGATGAATTTAATCAGATAAGGGGATTTGATTAAATGGTTAAACTAAAGGATGATTTAGGATGAAATGATGTTAGTAGTCGGGATCAGATGCACAATGTCAATCAGTACATTTTATGTGTTTACATTTTGCCCCTCTTTGAAGCAATGCACTTGTTGCGTCGATTCAAAGAATAAACGATCTCGATCAAAGCAAAAAAAAATTGTTATTTAAAAATCTTTCCCCACTGCTTCCCGACAAGAGAAAACATGCCAATATATTTCCCCCTCGAGAGATTGGACAAAAAATTCAATTTTTGGGTGATCTCTTGAAAAAAGAGGACAAGGTGCTCGATAGGTCTGAAAAGGCTCAAGGAGGCCAAAAACGTGTCTAAACACAATAAAACGATGTAAAACAGGCCTCAACTGGACAGAAAAAGGCTCGGGGTTTCAAAACCCTAGTAGGATAACCAATTAGGGTGAAGAAACCCTAATTTTCAAGCTTAAAAAGGCTTCGAGGGGTCACTTTCAATTCATTTTCACACACAGCCATCTTGCAACCTTGAGATTTGAGCTCTGACCTCTTGACGATATGGCACAATGAAAATTTTTGATGCACATTTCTGACCGAGTCTAGACGTACTAGCGGCCACCCGACATTGGGGCATCGGTAAGTGACCCTTGAGCTTCATTTTTCATTTTTGACGTTCATTTAATGCATTTAAAGGCAGTCCTTCTGTAGCAGCGCTATATAGCGCCGCTCAGAAATCAAACTGCGCCAGTCGGTGTCAAATAGCGCCGCGATGGTGGAGTTTGGAGTTTGAAAATAAACTCATAACTCTGACACTGAACTCATGGCTGGCGAGGTGATTTACAAAATGCAATGCGGTGGTCCTATTTATTTTCAAATTGCACCCCTAGGAAGGAAAGTGCACTGCGGCGGTGCGCTTTCGGCCTTTTGTGCCCTAGCATTGGAGTTTGATTAAAAATAAAACTGTGATGCCTTCACGGATTGCAACACTGGAGTGGTTTCTTGGATGCTTAGCAATTTTTTTTCAAAATTTTTAACATGATGACCCTTTTTGATGTAGGATGCATTGAGGGAGCTCTACTCCCGAGAGCACAGGTCGCGAGGTCTGTTCGGTTATTTGTAGGACCTGAGCGACAGAGATCAAGATCGGCTCCGAGACATGGGGCTATGGTATATCACTTATGCAGTGCCCATTCACACGCACCTTGGGATGATTTCAACACTTGCCGAGAGATGGCACTTTTAGACCTCTTTGTTTCACCTTCCCATTGGCGAGGCCACCGTCACTTTGGAGGATGTTTGGTGCATCTTACGATTGCCGATTCATGGTCGGCGAGTCATTTTTGATATGGATGAGGGGCACAATGCCTACCATAGAGTCCTCACCATAGAGGACATCGTTATTTGTGAGGGGGAGATCGAGCTCGAGCGACACAGGGCCCTGGCACCTCCCTTCCACTTGGTTGTCACGGCAGTTATTTCAGGTTTCATTGCCCCAGATCGACGGGGCCAATATTTTAGTCCTAGCTGGGGACTTTGCTGGGAGTGCATGGTTCACGACAGACCTGTCCGTTTTGCTTGGGGGCCAGTTCTTCTTGCCTCTTTGTAAAAAAATCTCCATGAGTATGTCTACCTTGACGGTAGAGCACTCGGAGTAGGGGTGACACTTCTCCACATATGGGCGTGGGAGCACATTATTGTCCTTCGGCCACAGATTGTTACAGTTTTGATGATGCTAGACGATCTCGTCGTATGGTGCTACAGAGGTGGTTTGTCCTTTACACACATAGGCGAGCACGAAATTCCTTATTGGAGGAGGGTCCTGGATGAGATGCAGGTATTCACATGGTGACCGTACCTTGGTCGGCCCGGATGGGCCGATAATGCAGATCAAATGTTCTACACCCGCTAGGACAGCTTCATGCAGGGGCAAGAGCATACCATGATAGAGAGATATTTTCTGAGGCGCGTGCAACATTAGTTTAGTGAGCCCCAAGATCAGCCAGACGATGATTATGTAGCTGTCTTTTCCCGCACCATGTCACAGGTATCATGGGGGTGATACATTCCTACAATGGAGGTTGTTAGTGGCTCGACCATGGGCCTACGATTGAGGGCATGCAAATCCAGGTGTGACATAGGCATACAAGGATTGGTTTTGGCCTCCCCTACATTTGATGATTCTAGGAGTAGTCCTCGATTGGCAGAGAGTGAGAGGCAGAGGGGGAGGACGAGGATGGAGGGATGGTGCATGGTAGGAGCAGCTGGTCGGGCCTCTAGTTCAGCCAGGTTAGGTAGATGTATCGATGCTAGATTAGGAGCATGTGCCACTAGGTGTACCACCACGGGCTGAGGATCAGCCTCAGGTATAGCCTCCACAAGCACAACCAGCAGTGCAACCAATAGGGCAGGTGGATCCCTGAGATGCATTGATTGCGCAGTTGCAGGCCCAGGTGCAGACCATGATAGCTGAGAGGGATCAGGCTAGGACTAAGAGAGATCAGCTTAGGGCTGAGAGGGATTAGGCCGTTCAGCAGAGATAGGCCATAGAGCTACAAGCAACTTCAGAGCTACAGGGAGCTACATAGCTTGGCCAAAGGCAGCAGTAGGAGAGCATGGTAGCCTCCTCCTCTTAGAGTACAGTGTCGGTTCGATCCTATAAGGATGTCATCCAAGAGGCCGAGTACTATCAGATGCATTATCACAAGGCCATACCCAAAGCAGCACGGGTCCTAGAGTACTCGTAGTGGACTAGCCATAAACCAGCAGAGGGTCACAATGACAGGGGCAAGGGTAGGATATAGGGGGGTAGACTTGGATCAAGATGATACTTTTGTGCCTTATGGGCTCCTTTTTGATAGCTCGATGGGCCTTTTTGTACTGATTGACATACATGTACAGTGATCTAATTATTTTTTACGATGACAGTTACGTTATTGATGATATATATATGAGCCGATGATGATTTTGATGTAATGTGATGTGTATCATTTATTTATGCATGTATGGATGATTCTATTTCTATATGTTGTGCAATGATGTTTATGATATATTTATTTCTGATGATGTATGCAATATGATTATGACCAACATATCTATATTATGTTGTTGACTTATGATATGCAGATGTATTTATGTGATGTGTAATGATGCAAAGTGATATGATATGTAATATGCAATATGAAAAATGATATGGAAATGATCTATGGTGCATACGCGAAATGATGTGAATCCTGCTTATATATGAAATGATTATGGATGTATGTAATAGATTTTTATGTTTCTATTTATGTTGATGTGGAATGATTTATAATAAATGATTTATGATACTATTTATGAGATGACATGAATGATTAGTGGATGATATAATGCAATGGTCGTGTTTTATATGATATAATGCAAAATGAGACGGTTTTCTAAGATGCTTAGAATAACAAATATTATTATCCTAAACGTATTAGATGATAAATGTAATGTATGTGATGCACTGTATGCAATGATATGATGATGTTTTATGTCAAATGAATGCAATGTGTGAGATGACCTTATGATGTTATGCAAGTATGTATGTAATGGATTATCTGTAATGCTCATGTACCTATTATGTATGATTATGCAGTAAATGAAAATATGAAGTGACTATGAAATGCACATGAATGTTATGCGATGATTTATGTGATAAATGCAATGTGATGCAAATGTAATGAATGTGCTTATCTATGAATAATGCTTATAATAACATGTTTATATGATGGTGGAAATGTAATGCATATGTTTCCTATATGATATGTTTATGCAATATGCTAATGATTTGTGGATGCAGGATAAATGATGACGATGATGATGATGATGATGATGATGATGATGATGATGATGATCAACTATCATAGTACCTTGTTAGAATGATAAGGAAGAAGGGATGAAAGAGAGAGAAAAGGTCATTTCAACAAAACACAAGATGATGCAAATGATGATGATTACTTGCCGAGGAGTTGTGTTTTTCAAAGGGCCAATTTTCTTATGTTTGATAACACACATAGATACAATGCATCAAGGTATGAAGAACCAGGATGGCGTTGTACCTAGTGTAATGGAATTTGAATTGAAAAATAGATAGGAATATCCTTGTTCACACTTGAGATACGAAAACCTTGCTAGGATGCACTTCAAAAGTTTCAAACATCTCGGACCAAAACATGGAAAGGTATAACCTATCAATGCAATAGTCAACAAGTTGCCCAAAACCTCCTCCATACATGCCTAAGAAAGAAAGTATTTTCCAAGGTTATATTACAAGAACGTCCAACAAGCACAACAGACAAAAGATAATGATCTTTGCCCCATTCCTATTTCTCTAAATCCTCTTGTTTGGATATCATCGAGAAGTCCTTGGAATGAGCACAATAAGATAAATCAAAAGGATAAAGACCAAGTAAACAAACAAGTTGATGTTCTTCAATACCGCTAACCAAAAGGGGATGTGTTTTTAAGGATAAGAGCCAAAACTATTGCCAAAAGATAATGCCCATTGTAGGAAGGATTCATCCTATGACATGTTAGTGGATGACGACATGTCATTTCATTTCTCCTAAGTGTTCATTCTTCCAAATGATTTGATATGGGATTGATTGGAAGATAGGTTATCGACACAAAGAGTTGACCAACTTGTTTACGTATTGACTTAGACCCGAGACTTTACATTTTGAGTTTTCCCTTTTCACCTGCTAGACTTGTTTTTGATTGTCTTACTGAAGATCGAGGATGACAATCATTTATTATGAGTGATGTTATTGTGGGTGCAAGCGAGATGAGACAGATGGATTTTTTTGAATATTTGGATGTTTTTGATCTTTTTGAGATGTTTTGAGGCTGCTTTTGGTATTTTTGAGGTTTTTCGAATGTTTTGGGTACTGATTTTGAATGCTTTTAGGTTTCTTGGAGTTTGACCAAGAGACCCAACCTAAAGACCTATCTAGAAGCCTTGGGGATGATCAATAGGTGTAAGCACCCTCACATTACTTCACCCACGTAGGAACCAAATGAGATTCATTGACCAAGTTGACCGATTCACAGATGATGATATACACTTGAATTATGGGTTGTAATGAGACTCCTAAAAGGACTGACCTAAGTGTCTCAGGGGGATGATCAAAGATCAACCTTGCCTATGTTTATTCTCATAGGCAGTAGTTCAACAAGATGACTTTTTTTTTGACTTTGACCCTATTTGCTACGATTTTGATATGTTTGAATGTTTCCTTGATTTTGGATTTTTGGGTTTTCTAATATTTTGATGTTTTGGATTTTTCCTAGAATTTTAAAGGACTTCAAAGGAGCCATACACAAATCGATCAGTGAGCATTTCGATTAATGATGTAATAGAATAGCCGATAAAGGAAGGACAAGGCGACCTTGAGGATGTCTTTGAAGTAGTACTAGGAGGATCATGATATGAACGAGACTAAGCTATGATCTTGGTCGCGTGGATGAGTGATATGGATCTGGAGATCACCGAGATCGCGATGGATGGGTGGAAGCCCTAATAGATGGGTGATGATGTAGAACAAGCGAGAAAGATCTAGTGGATAAGGAAGAATTAACTGGCTAATTTACAAAGAAAGGCTGTTTTGCCCGGGGGTTTTCCACCAAAGGAGTACTTGTCAAAGTGCCATTGGGGAAATTAGTTTTCACTAAGAGGACAAATTTTTCTCTTTACTATTTTTGATCCTTTTCCTAATGTTTTTGGATTTTTTTTTCTTTTTTTTTCTTTTTTGTTGTCACCAAGATGCCTGTTTGCCAGGTTTTCGCCAAAGTAACCATTTCTTTAGGACATTTTCTAATTTTTTGGATTTTTTGGTTCTATATGTTGAAAGATTTAGGCATAATTTTTTTTGAGATGAGAGCTATTCATGGTCTCTTGCAGAGGTTCCCCTTTGGGTGTTTATAACTGATATTCCCCTGACTTATAACTTGCTATGATGACAAATGGTCCCAACCAATTGGGTTCAAATTTACCTTTGGTGCTTGGGTTTGGGACATTCTTCTGATTCTCCTTTAATATCAGTTCTCTGACTTGGAAAGTCCTGCTTTTGATTTTCTTATTATACCTCCTTTTGAGTCTATTTTGATAGACTTGAAAATGATTCAAAGCATCTATACGTTGCTCATCCAGTAGCTCTAGCTCATTCAATCTTGATACTCCATACTCTTCATCTGTGATGAGGTTTTGCAATGATATCCTGAGTGATGGGAGCTTGATTTCAATGGGAGTACTGCTTCTGATCCATAGATCAAGGAGAAAGGTGTGGTACTGATGGGTGTGTGGATGCTGTTTTGATAGGACCAAAGGGAAAGATTAAGCTACAAATGCCAGTCATGACCTGCATCATTGACTATTTTCTTGAGGATTTTCAAAATGGTTTTTTTGTAGCTTCTGCTTGGCCATTGCCTTGGGGATAGTATGGGGTGGAGAAGCGATGTTGGATTTTGAATTTTTTGCATAAGCCACGGACCTCCTGATTCTTAAATTGTGTCCCATTATCTAAGATAATGGCTTGTGGAACACCATATTAGAAAATGAGATAGTTCAGGATGAACTTTGAAATCTTCTTCCAAGTTATATATGTCATGGGTTTGGCTTCCACCCACTTAGTAAAGTAATCCGTTGTGGTTATGATGAATTTGTGGCTGTTAGATGAAGTGGGCGTGATTTTTCCAATGAGATCAAGTGCCCACTGCAAAAAGGGCCATGGTGTGATGATGGGATGAAGCTCTTGAGCTGGAGCATGGATGAGGTCCCCATGCAATTGACATTATAGACACCTTTTGGCATAGTCATGTGCCTCTCTTTCCATAGTGGGCCAATAATACCCCATCCTCAAAAATTTCTTGGTTATGGTCATTCCACTCAAGTGTGAACCACATATACCATTATGTACTTCAGTTAGAGTGTTTAATGCCTCCTCAACATTTAAGTAGCGTAGTAAGGTTCCTTCTATGCTCTATGATATAAGGTATCTCCTAGGATGACAAATATAGATTCCTTTTTGACAAAGGTTCATTTTAGGTTTGAGGGTAAGTCAGTGAGTATGA
>VDFB02000008.1:199848278-199872399 GCA_007258455.2 Sequoia sempervirens
TTCACAACATTTACAATTTTTAATGTCTACATACAATTTGATAGGTCCTAGATATCAATTTGTTCAAAGGACATTAAGAAGCATCATCATTATTCTGACATATACAGAGCCGAATATCGCGCGACTCTGGCAAACTTATCCTATGTTGGTTCCTAACATAGTCATTGCCCTTTAAGTCTTTTCTGACTGGCTTGGACTCTGGCATATGTGAGCTGATATCCAATCCGATCGGGAATTCCTTCTTACTGGGTATGCAGAGTTCAGAGTCATAGTCTAGGCATTTACTCTTCATGGGGATAACCTGGTCTTCTTTCAAATATTTGTAATCAAGGGGCTCATCAGCATTGGCTGTATCTGGTGGCATGTGTGGATAGTCTGCGGGAAAGTTTCAGGCATTAAGGAAGCATTTCTTAGTCTTTGAGCCCCTAGCCTCATCAAGTCACAGACAATGTGTGTTTTCCAAGAATCAAGGATCAAAAACTCCTGATAAATTTTATTGTATGCTGCAATTATTTCTAATCTTGTTATGTGCTCAGTCATAGCAATAACTAAGATGTTACCTTGTGTTCGCCTCCTGGACCTTTTGACATTTTTCTAGTGGGGCAGTGGGACTCGCATAAACAGTATCAAATAAAAGCCCACAAGGCAACAGTTACATATGTTACAACTGTATTGATCATTAAGAGGGACCGAGCTTCAGGACAATATTGTGGCCATGACCATGATCATGGCTATGCCTTTAGAGAGCCAAGATTGAGTAAGGCAGCTTTTGAAGTAGAAGTAAAACAGGAGAGTATGGGTTGGTAGAAAGAATGTAATTTACCCCAATGCATGGGCTGATTTGATTGCCCGGATCATTTCTGGATGAAGGGGAACAGTCTTCAAACTGTTCTGGATATCACTCACATTCTTTCCTTTGGCATGCAGCTCCTCCATCATTCTATCCTGCAATGCATCAAAAACTCAATCCCGTATTTTCAAAAAGAAACAATTGTTTCTCTAACTACGACAGAAATATAAGTGAAGAGGTGATAACTGAGGTAAATCAGACCCACCATTAGAGATGTCCAGGGAAGATTAGTTCTTAGTAAAGAATTCATTAACTCAGCAGCCCCGAGCTGATTGACCACCCATGGATCACTGTTGCAGTCTATCAAGGTTAGATCGAAATCAAATATAATGACAGTGTCCATGTTGAAGCACTTCCCCAAAATGCCCCTCAGCTCAGTTAATCTTTTTCCCCTGAGAAAAAAAGGATTATGACTTTTTGTAGGCCTTGTGTCTCTCTGGCATCCTCGTGACGAAAGGGAGGACTAAATTGCTCTTCAATTATGTGTGATTTTTAAGAATATATGAAACGCTAAGATTTTTAAGGGAAGATATGTGGTGTCTAAAACGCCCCATATATGAAACGCTAAGATCTTTTAAGGGAAGATATGTGGGGTATAAAACGGATTAATCAAAAGTGAGACCCCCCTTCTACCAAACTGAATTAAAATGTGCTTGTAAAATGTGACCGGTATGCTCTAGCGCAAGGGGAGATTGGACCTTCTGACCTCTTGTCGTTTTATTTAATCGAGCCAAGTCCCCTGCTGCAAATCAACAAATTCTTGCTTAAAACATATGTATCACAATTTTATTGAGTCAATGAAGATTATAGTTGTAAGGGCTAACGATGGCTTCAAATTTGATTCATATTGGGTGCAACTATGACTAGTCTAGTTGAAGTTGAGTTTTTTTCTTAGAACAAGTATTTGTTCAATATTGATGAATGAATGATTTGTTAGTAGAAATATTTTGTAGTAGATTGATTAGATGATTTTGAGTTTGATATACTATGTAGTATAGTTTAAGTTGAGTTTTTTTATAATAAATATTTTTTAAATACTAATTAGTAGAGTGGCTTTATATATTAATTAGTTGATTGGTGAATGTTAAAAGTATAGTTAATAGTCAAACAAATACATAAGAGCAACAAACAACTCAACTAATTTGTATTATTGTAGAATTTGTGTTGGAGTTAGTTACACAATTATCTATGTAATCATGGAAGAATTAAAGGAAATTGTAAAAATATCATCATTCCTCTTTATTAACTAGGACGAGAATTAAAAAGAAATAGAAAATAAAAACATTCTAAATATGAGAATTTTTTCCTTCAAAGTTTGAGAGATACTAGATTCTTATGAAATTATGAAAAAAAAGAAGACATTTTATGAAGAATGTGATATATAACTATACTTAACAATGACAAGATTTTTGACTAAATGTGTTGGAAGAACCGAGCTATTGGGTACACATGAAACACTACCAATTGAGAGGTGTAACCAAAAACATAATTAAACCATAGTAGCATTCTATTTACACAACATGACAAAGCGTAAATGGAATTCAAATGCTAAGTTTAAAATAGAAAAAATCAACAAAGTTTTGATATTAAAAAATAATATATTATTCATAAAAATAAGCCTTGATTTATTTGGCGATAGAGAGAAAGTTAGGTGCCAGAAAGTCTTGCAATAATTATGTGTAATAGATTGCATTTTAGAGGGTTGCAAAAAAATTAAAATATTACTTCAATAATTTAAATAATAAAAAATAAAATTATTATTTCTAATTTTTTTGTTTTTTTTCTACTTATATGTTACTTTTTAATAGTTTTAATTTATAATTTTAGTTTTTTTAATAAATGCTTGTTGTGTTTTGATCATGCCTTCTTAATTAGTTAAACTTAAAAGATCAAGAAATAAAACTTTCCAATATTAATATAATTTAATATAATTATAAACTAATATTTTTACTTTTCAATTTTTATCATCTTTCTAATTGTTGGGTATTTTGAGGCCTAGCCATTTCTTTTCTTGACCATTTTTATCGTGCCTCTTGGTCTTCCTTCTTGAAGACTCTTTCCTTGAACGACTATTGGAGATAGCGAGTATTGTTTTGGGTTTATGGAGTATGATGATTATTATTTAGCTATTGTTGTCTTATGTACTATGAAAAACCAAAGATTAATAAAAGCAGAGATTCCCCTGCTTTGAGAGTGGATGTAGTCTTTTAGATGAGCCACTATAAATTCAGTGTTCTTCTTGTGTATTTGATCTTTAATTTCTGTTCTTAAATTTATTTTTTGCAATTCTTCTTTCATTTATACTGTTGTAAATTCTACAAAAAATGGTATCAAAGCCTAGTGAAGAAGCTCGGTGTTGAAACGCTTTTTTTGGAAATCAGTGAAGAATTTCTAGAAGCATGGACAACACAAATAAATGGAAGATTGAGAAGTTCGTGGGGTAGAACTTCGGATTATGGAAGGTACAAATGGAATTGTTGCTGATTAAGCAAGATCTCTCACTTGCTTTGATTGGAAAAGCCAAAAGAAAAGGTTCGATGTCGGACGAAGAGTGGGAGAAAATGGATATGAAAGCAAGGGCAACTATTTTTCTTTCGTTATCTAGCAACGTGTTATTCAATATTTCAGTTGAGAAGACAACGAAAGAGCTTGGGATAACCTTTCCAACATGTACGAGATGGCATCAGCATCAAACAAGGTATTCATCGTGTGAAAGTTATACAATTTGAAAATGAGAGAAGGTGGGCTTATGTCAAATCACCTCAATGAATTCAATACCTTGGTCACCCAATTGATTTTAGTGGGTATCGATTTAGATGATGAAATTAAGGCAATTTTGTCATTATGTTCTTTACTGAACAGTTGGGAAGGGGTTGTGATGGCAATTATCACTTTGATGGCTGCCAAAAGTAAATTAAAATTTGATGATGTTGCAGCCACACTTCTCAGTGAAGATATGAGGAGGAAGAATCAAGAACCCTCTTTCAGTGACGCTTTGACTGTTGTAAGCACTGGCAATAGGGGAAGGAGTCAAGATAGAGGTAGAAATAATAATAGAAGGAGATCCAAATCTACTCCAAGATTGAAGTACAAGGGCATAAATGGTGCTTGTTGGTTTTGTGGCAAACCGGGTCACACAAAAAAGAATTGTTGGAATTATAAAAAGGCACACGACAAGGTGAGCAATAATGAAGTAAACACTGCATATGATAAGGATGATAGTGTTTTGGTTTTATCAGCAAGAAACACTACTGCAAACTCATGGGTGCTCAATTTCGGTGCCTCCTTCCATACTACTCCATGTCGGGGTGCTTTCACAAACTACCAAGAAGGTGAGTTCAATAGAGTTTTTCTTGGAGATAATAAAGAATGTGAAATAGTAGGAAAAGGTGATGTGATAATGTCTTTGAAAAATGGAAATAAGTGGATCTTGAAAGATGTGAGACATGTTCCTACATTGAAACGCAATTTAATATTAGTGAGCTAGCTTATTGCTCAAGGGTGCAATGTGAAATTTTCTTTAGATACTTGGAAAGTAACCAAAGGTGTCTTGGTGATTTCAAACGGGAAACAATTGGGCAATCTTTATGTTTTAGAGTGCAAAGGTGAAGTGGGAGCTGCAATGGTGGTTGTGGAAAGTGGTTCGAAGCTTTGGCATAAGAGGCTTGGACATATGAGCAAAAGGGGACTTGAAGTTATGCTTCAAAGGGATCAACTTACAGGCCTTAAATCTGTTGATTTGGATTTTTGTAAGCATTTCCTTCATGAAAAACATAGGCATATCAGCTTCTTGAAGATTGGTCATGAGAAGCAGTCAATACCTTTGAAACTCATGCACTCATATGTTTTTGGACCTATGGAGGTACCTTCTTTTCGACAAGCTAATTATTTTGTCTCTTTTATTGATGATTATACTCGAAAAGTGTGGGTCTATATGCTCAATAGAAAATAAGAATTTTTTTCTAAATTCAAATTTTTCAAAGCCATGGTTGAGAATCAAAGTGGACATAAAATAAGATGTTTACAAACCGATAATGGGGGAGAATTTTGTTCAAGGGAATTTGATAGTTTTTGTGCAGATAATGGCATTAGAAAGATCAAAATAGTTCCTTTCACTCCTTAAGAGAATGGTACAGTTGTATGGGACCTTGAGCTTGAGCAACTTGATGTCAAAACAACGTTTCTTCATGGGGATATTGAAGAGGAGTTATGTATGGAGTAGCTTGAAGGTTTTGCAAAATAGGGTCAAGAGCATTTATATTGTAG
This sequence comes from Sequoia sempervirens, assembly GCA_007258455.2. Taxonomy (NCBI): domain Eukaryota; kingdom Viridiplantae; phylum Streptophyta; class Pinopsida; order Cupressales; family Cupressaceae; genus Sequoia; species Sequoia sempervirens. Next base: position 199,853,395 of record VDFB02000008.1, read on the forward strand.
ATTGAAGTGGAGTTTGTATGGCCTCAAGCAAGCCCTGAAGCAATGGTATCTTAAATTTAATAGCTTCATGACTCAAAAAAAATTTACTTGTTGTGAATTAGACCCATGTGTTTACTATAAGAAGCTTGCAAATGGTGAGTTTTTCATACTTTTTCTTTATGTTGATGATATGTTGGTTGTTGACACTAGTGTGAGGATAGTTCATGAATTGAAGCATCATTTGGCTCAATATTCTTCCATGAAAGATTTAAGGGTAGCGAAGAGGATTCTTGGGATGCAAATAATTTGAGATATAAAAAAGAGAGAAATCAAATTATCTCAAGAGAGGTATATTTCTAAAGTTTTGGATAGGTTCAATATGATGAATGTCATGTTTGTTAATACTCCATTGGCTGATCACTTTCGTTTATCTTCAGCTATGTGTCAAAAAACTCAAGAAGATCAAGAAAAGATGAAAGGTGTTTCGTATTCATCAACAATTGGGAGTCTCATGTATGTCATGGTTTGTACTCGTCTAAATATTGCTCATGCAGTGGGAGTTGTGAGCAAATTTATGAGTAATCTGAGTAAATCTTATTGGCAAATAGTTCAGTGGATTTTACAGTACTTGAAAGGTACCTTGGATCATGTTTTATGTTTTGGAGGTAAGGACACTCAACTGCGAGGATATGTTGATTCAGATATGGCTAGAGATTTGGACAAACAGAGGTCTACTATAAGCTATGTGTTTACTTTTGTTGGGGCTGCAATTCTATTAAATTTGGGTTTCACGGTTGCAACGGGTGGTTGCACTCTCATATACCAAGGCAAAATATATTGCTCTCATTGAAGGAGCAAAGGAGATGATATGGTTACAATGGTTGTTGGGTGAATTATGGTGTATGTAATCTATTTTCACCTTGTTTTGTGATAGCAACAATACTATTCACTTGGCGAAAAAACTCTATTTTTCATTATAGAACAAAGCATATAGAACTAAGGTATCATTTCATTCATCATGTTCTTGATGAGGGTAAGCTGCAGGTGGAGAAGATTGATACAAAAATGAATCCAGTTGATGTTTTAACAAAGGTAGTACCACGGGAGAAGTTTGGATTTTGTAGAGCTTCTCTTGGCATTGTGAAGAGGTAGCCATAAGATCAAAGTAGGGGAATTTCCATTATGTTACAACAATCGTTGGACTTCAAGTGGGAGATTGTTGGGTATTTTGAAGCCCAACCGTTTCTTTTCTTGACTATTTTTATCATGCCTCTTGGTCTTCCTTCTTGAAGACTCTTTCCTTGAACGACTATTGGAGATAGCGGGTATTGTTTTAGGTATATGGAGTATGGTGATTATTATTCAACTATTGTTGTCTTATGTACTGTGAAAAACCAAAGATTAATAAAAATAGAGATTCCCCTGCTTTGAGAGTGGATGTAGTCTTTTAGACGAACCACTATAAATTTGGTGTTCTTCTTGTGTATTTGATCTTTAATTTTTGTTCTTAATTTTTTTTGCAATTCTTCTTTCACTTATACTGTTGTAAATTCTACAACACTAATTAACAAAGTGTTTGGATATTAATACATTTTATATCATGTAATAGACAATTCTTACCAATACAAGATTTAATCAAATATAACTAGAGTAAAATAATAATAAACCAATAAAACAATTAAAAAATATATCTCCATATATGTCTTTAAAAAATACAATTTCTTTGTATTTACTCTAAATCAAATATAGCTTTTTTTCACATATTAAAATAAAATGATTTGTTACCAAAACCTTTATCGATGTAACAATTATACATTTCATCATCTTTCAAAATAAAGAAAGTAGAAATTTTAAAGTATTCATAACTTGCACTTGTATATAATATTTTTAGCATTCACATAACTCAAAAAAATGTATTATCATATTAATGGCCTTTAATTTCTACAGCTAATCAAAAAAAGACCTAAAATATCCTAGCGAATAAAATTCTAAATAATTTAGTTAAAAAATTTGCATCTTTATTTTAGAATAGATAACTATTGTATTAACATAAAATAAATTAGACCTTATTTGTTAAAAATATAATTGTTTTTTTTTTATACTATAGGGGTGTCCCTGCGACCTAGCCCAGTAGCCCAACAACCCTTACCTTGGGTACCTGAGGTGAGCTAGGGCGAGACTAGTCCCCTGCGGGTGAGATCCCCCACCCGCAAGAAGTCCCACCTCTTAAACCCGGAAGCAGAGTCGAACCTGAGACCAATGGGGAGCAAACCCACTACCCAAGCCAACTCTACTATCCGTTCGGGCTTATATATATATATATATAATTGTTAATAAGTAGTTAAGAAAAACTCATTGCAATAGTATTGCCTAAGAGAAGTACTAAGGAAGAAGAGACTCAAAGAAGGGCTTCCTTGTTTGTTCCAAAATATCCCACTTCCTTAGGCTAATTTATTTTTTTATGAAATGTTAAAATTGAAAAATATCAAATTTTATTGTAAAAATTATATAAATTAAATGTGATACTTAATTTGATAATCAATGATAGAAAAGTAATGTGGTAGATGTTATGAATCAAATTATCAGTTTTAAAGAATTTTAGGCTTGTCTTTAACCATAATTTCTAATTTTGTAGACCGTTCTTTGCTTAAGTTCACCTTCCTGAGCATATATCTAACATGTGTTAGCATTGATATAATCTTTAGTGTGAACATGCTATGAGAATCATGGATTTGTTCTAGTAAAATGTGGCACGATGTAATTTTCTCATCTTATTTCTAATGTTTGAATATGCATAAGGATAGAAGGAATTTAAGAATACATTTGGGGAATGTGTTAAATATGAGGATCAATTTTTCATCAATCAAATCCCTGTTGGAAAATGGTTAGCACTCCCCTTGGGATTTGTGACATGGACTAACTGCCTCCTATGGCTTCGTTAACTTTGGTGGTTGTATCAGGCATTAACATGTCGACCTTTTGGTGCAATGACAATCATGGGCCAATAATTGGTATTAGAGCCAAAGGTGTCGGGTTCAAATCCCCTTGGCTTGCACTGAGGGGTAGTTTGTTGGTAAATGGTCAGCGCTCCCCTCAGGATTTGTGACATGGACTAACCGCCTCTTGTGGATCCATTAACTCTAGCAGTTGTATTGGGAATTCACAAGTTAAACTTTTGGTGCAACAACAACCATGGGGTGAACAACAACCATGGGGCGAACAACCCATACTTGGAATGGTTCAACAATGATGAACCAAGATTGAGGACAAGAAGTAAGTATGTAATGGACCTTGGATGATGCACTCTATTGTGATTTTGATACTATTTTAGATTCTTTTTAAATTCTCCTTAAAAAGTAAACTCTAGATGTACCCAATAAGAGTGTCCTAGGTTGTTCTAGATTATTTTCTAATGAATGCAAGAATCTTTAAACACAACAACCAAGCACTCAAGTCATCAAATTGCAAGCTAAATTGGTCCACAATGGCTAGTGAAGTAATCATTAATGGTTAAATTTAAAATGAATTTTATTCAAATTAAGAATTTAGAGAATAATCCATGGCATGCAACCTACAATATTGTGAAATTTTCAACAAGGAATACAAAATAAAAAACTCAAAAAGAGATGTATGGTGCTTGAAAAATTAATTCATTATCTTCCAAACTAAAATTTTATACATTTAAGATGAATTTCAATAGTCACCACATCCTTTGGAATTTAAAATGAATAGATGTGGAAAAATAACAAAAGTGTATTTTTGGCCCCAACATGGTGGGGTCATAACTCCTAGCTTGGTGGTTGAAATCTAGACATCTATACACTGTCAGAAAGATCTCCAAGAGCTCTAATTTTAGTCCCTTGAAACTTGAATGCCTTAGGCTATCCATTTTAAAGGTTTGATGACAGTTTTGAGGCTGTGGACAATGATTTTGGGTTGCCCACACTTGCTTTGCTCCTTCTAGGGTTTTTCACCTAAAAGGAGATAGGGGAATGAATGGGGTCCAAAATGCTATTGTATACACTCAAAGTTAATGTGAATGAGATGTATTATGCCTAATTAAGATGTCCTAATGTACTTATTTGAAAATGAAATGTTCTAATGATACAAAACCTAAGAAATGTGGCTTGTTTGAAAACATGATGTGATATGCAGAAATACCTAAAAATGCAAGTAAATGATGAAATAACAAAACATAATTGAAGAGGTGCACCTGGAATATGGAATCTAATGTTGGGAGATTCTAGAATCCTAAAAAGTTGACTAAAAATGTTGACTAGGACACTTACGCCAGGCTGGGTGACTTAGTCCCAGTTTTGGGAAAACTTGTTGAAACATGAATCTGCCAAATGGGTATCCAAAAATGTAAAAATAACTTTTCAGGTCCAGAAGCGGGACTAATTTTCTAGTAGTGGCAACTTAGTCCTCCTACAGATCTCAGGAATTTCAGGATAGAATCTTGTAGCCTTAGGTCTACACTTGCTTTTCTGACAGGTGTCTGCACTTGGTTCTGCAAAAAATGGAGTAAAAAGTCTCTCCAAGCTTGAATTAGGGTTGTGATGACTTGATTGACTTTGAAGACTTTTTGACCACTTTTCAACACCTATTTTCTTTAAAAAATTGCATGCAAAGTCTGTACAAACACACATGCAAAAGGGGAAAATTAGTTAAGGGTTGGAGTATAGGGGTTTGCCTTAGTCAAACCCCACTTTGGTAATCAAACCCTATAAAATGAAATGAAATGGAAGGAGAATGATAAACAAGCAACATGCAATGTCATAAACTTACCAAACCCTTGATGTGTAAATATGAAGATATGTAATGAAGTGCTCCAATGGATGGCTTGATTATGCTTGATTGCTTGAATGCTTGTAAGATTGAATGTTTGAATGCTTGATGAACTAGGAGATTGAATGAATGAATGAATGGCAGATGTAAAATGAGGAGAAAAACCCTTATTTATACATGATTTTACTAAAATTTCTTGAAAATAACACATCACAGGCCGACCTCAATGGTTAGAGGACAAAATCCTGCAAGAAATTTAAAATTATTTTGAGTTTTGTGCCAAAAAGGACTACGTCATCCCTATTGGAGACTTAGTCCCACTTAAGCAAATTAAGTGGGTGTTGGGAATTAAGGGGCATTAAATGTTGTCCAACGGGAATATCCTCAAAAACACACTTAAAAACGGTCGGAAAGTGTATTAAAGGGTCATTTAAACATAAGAAAGGGTCAAATTAGTGTTGACAAGTCTAGAAAAGCATGTAAGTGAGTTACAACACTTTGCAATAAGACTTAGTAAGTAATAAAAAGGAGTTATTTAAGTGAATTATGATGAAAGGGTCCTAGAAAAGTGTGAAAGTGGGTTACAACACTTCGCAACACCTTTACAAGCATCCTAGAAGTCTTAATGATTCACAAGGGTCCAAGACCTAATGTGAAAGTGGGTTACAACACTTCGCAACACCTTTACAAGCATCCTAGAAGTCTTAATGATTCACAAGGGTCCAAGACCTAATGTGAATGTGTTGGCCACATTACAACATTAAATCTAGGCAAAATCAAGCCAAAGTCCACTAGGAGGACCTGAACATGAAAAAGTAGAAGGGTTACTTTTTTATGTGTCCACAGAAGCTAAATCCCACTTCGAAGGCCTTTGAAAATGCAATTTACTAAAATGTAGAAAATACCAAAAAATTAGATTTTCAATATTTTCCATCTTTGCTTGTGCCAATGCCACCTAGGTGCTCCTAATTTTATACAATATTAGAAGGGTTTAAATCATGATTATGGAAATGAATTGAGTTAAATTGACACTTGAAAATCTAATCTAAGCATAAAGATTAGGAATAAGTTTAGGCATCAATGATGAAAAGGGTCAAAAGTATGATATTAAGAGCCAACTCCATGCATAATTATGTCACTTGTAAGATAATTATTACATTTATGATACTTGATGAGAGCTAATTATGTCCCATTTTATGCCACATTTTAACCTTTTTTACACACCTTCATACCCATTCCCACATTTCATTTTCATTCCATATCATACCATTTTACCATTTTATGTTGCATATGATTAAATATATATAAGTGGTATTTAATATAGTTTTGCATTATAAGTATGGAAATCAATTATTGATTATATTTACTAATAAGCATTATGATTTCAATCCTTGGAAAATATATCTTGCAACATGCAAATTTCCTGTCATTAGCATACAAACTTCTTGTCACATTCTTCACAGGAACCTCATGTCACCTGCACAATAGAAAATAATTTTAGCAATTAATTTTATTTTAAATAATTATTTATTGTGCTACTCATATGGCACAAAATAGCATATATTATTTGATGTTGTAACTAATAAAATTATGTTGAATGGAGGCAAAACAAATAGCAATTTTTATGGCACAACAAAATCCTATTTTTATGGCACAACAAACTCCTATTTTTATGGTTGGTTTTATTCTAACCCACAAGCCATAAATAGTGCCATAAAAGATGAGAAGGGAATAGGATAAACTGCAACAAAATAGGTCGGCAAAAAAATATAATAGGTGGTGTGGAAAAGCATATGCATAATATTAGAAAAATAATGCAACAAATCCACATGTAGAAATAAGAGGAAGGGTGTGAATAGTAAAACAACTTGTAATTTGTTTCACGCCTTATAAGGAAATGTAATAGCTATAAAGGGGGGTGAATTAGCATGTTGTAAGGTTGATATTGTATGCAGATTATTGTATCATTTTTTATAAAATAAAATGATTCTTCTTATCACAACAGTGTAGAAAGGCTCTCGTCCCATCTCACCTGCAAACCATGGAGCAAGGGCCCACTCCCTAGTGAAGCAAGGTGACATTTATTTATTTTTACTGTTAACATTTGTGTGTGTTATTTATTTTCCATTTGATTTAATTTCAATAGCTTTCAAACTTTAATAGTTGTGTGATTTAAATTCCAATATTTTTATTATAGTTCAGTTTGATAGAATATTTTGTGATTTAAGTTTTGAATGTAATATTTCATTAAATTTTGATTCTAGTATTATTAATTTGGTGTGGAAGAGCTTAAAGTGTTTTTTACTTTTACCGTAAATTGTTGTTGTTACTATCACAAATTGCTACTGCTACTGTCGTAGACTTTTGTTGTCATAGTTCTTGGCGAGTTCTTGTCAAAAAGGCAGAATAGGAAAGTTAAACTAGATTTTCACTTAGTAAATTTATGTGTGTTCTAGCTACATTCATCCCCACTTAATTCATTGCTTTCCTCCCTTAGGTATACTGCCGCAACACCTTTCACAAGCTTATGATCCTCGGATTAACACTTACACAAAGCTAAAATCTTTCTTATTCTTTACCCCAGTTTTGGCATATCATTTTGGCATTGTTGTCAGGGAGAAGTGTTAAAGGTTGGAAAACCTAGTGAGTTAAGTTAGGACCAATGTGTTAGGATGAAAGCTCACGCAACTGCTAGCCTTTCCAGGTGATTAGTCCTAATTTGCGTTGTTTAATTCATATAGATGCATTGTTAGAATTTGTAGGTAGATTTTAAAAATGAAAACCATTTATATATCCACACCAGTTGTTGTGAGTTCATTGATAAGAAAGGAAGTAATTTTGAAGAAACAACATAAAAACAATAAAAATGTTGCATTTTCAAGGTAGTTCAAACTCATCACTTTTCAGGGAAAAATGCTTCAAAAATGAAGAATCTAAAGGTCATGTAAGAAGAAAAATGTGCTTGGCAGTGGGAGCTCCACCCTTCATTCCCATCTTGTATTGCGACAGGGAGCGTGCCCAGGGTGTTGCCCTAGGACCCCGCAAGGGGAGCTGCCCCTTGACCCCGCCAGGGGTTGCTGCCCCCAAGCCCCCGCTTTCAAATTTAAAAATAAAAGAAGAAATTGGTGGGGGAATAGCACTGAAAAAAAGTGATGTTTTTATACCCTCTTTTCCTAAAGAATTCAAATTAGCTTATCTTGATCTTCCAATATTATTATCACAAACATCTACAAATGTTATTTCCATAGTTGAGCAAGAACAAATAATTGATGAATTTTTAGGACAATGGAATTTTGAAAATGATGATTTGACCATTTGTTGTTCTGATTGTTGCAAGGGGGAAGATAAGTGCACATGCCAAGTTGGTCAAGAGGACATGGTGAAGGAGATTCAAGCTATGTGTGAGCCTCAACAAAAAAAGGTGAAAGGGAGAATGTTTTCTTTGTAACATGAGAACAACTACACACATCAAATTAGGTAGATCATGGTATGCTAAATGATTTTAAAATGTCTTATAATTCTATTGAATCAAGAAGGCAATATGTTTCTTCACAAAATGCTTCCCTATCTAGTATGTGTGGTGAATGGAAACAATCACCATACTACCAAGAATGGCATAATGAATGCTCACAACAACCATACCCATCCCATATGTTACCATCTCCACCATATCCATCGTATCTATTACCACCTACTCTATATCTATAGACACCTTAAAATGGTTCGAGGAATCTAATTAATTAACACGACTTATTTGATTAATTAATTTATCTTTAAATTATCTACTTAGTAAATAAATGGGAAATATTTATTTATATTAAGTTCATTATTAATTTCTATTTCCTTTCTCTTCTACCTCTAAATAAACAAAATTAAAAACTTTGTTTTATTTTAATTATTATCATTATTACTTCCCCTTTTATATTTATATCATAAATTAAATGCACAACTTAAATAATTTGTGTGTTATTTAATTTACCTCATCATATTTCTTCTTAATTAAATAAAGATATTCTAAAAATATTTTATTTAATTATCATTCTCTTGTTTTAATTTTAATAAACAAAACCCTATAGTTTGATTTATTAAAATAAGTTCATCCTTCTTTTGCTAAATTTGTAAATAAATAAAATTATTTAAATTTATGCATAAATTTATACCACTCTTTCACTCACCAATAAAATTAGATTTTTTAAAATCTAATTAATGCAACTTTCATTCACAGGAAGAGCTTCGAGGACAAACCTGCAGGAAGTCCTCTCAATCTCCTTCCTCCAATCTTCCCTCACATCTTGCCTGGTGTTTTCATGGGGAGAAACAATCCTCCATGATTAGCTCCATCTTCTCATCCCATGCCATTCAATTCTCCAGATTGAATCATAGCCCCTTATCCCGTATCCCTGTGCAAATGTGCTGCCGTGAAAGCTATAAATACAGCTCTTTGGCTACAGGAAATGGATCCTAACTTGTGCAATCTTACTCTGCAGGTTTTCCAAGCATCCACACATTCAAGCAATCAAGCATCAAGCATTCATCCAACATCCATCAAGCAGCAATCAAGCATCCAATATTTGCAGTCATGGCTGTCATTACAATAGATTTGCATATTTAATCACATAGGAAATAGAATAGTTCATTTCTCATTCTCTAAATGTCATTTCAATAGTTTAATTAGCTTCTAAATCTAAGAGCAAAGTAAATTAGAGAGATCCTTTAGAGTTAGAGAGCAATAGGATAGATTTTTGAAGATTTTTAGTTTATATTAGTTCAATTTCTTTAAATCTTAGATGCAATGTCTTATTTAGAGGTGTAGAAGCATGTTTAGATTGTTTTCCTCATTCCTACGCTTACAATAATATTATATTATTAATAATATAATATAAATATTATATTATATTATATTAGAATATTATATAATATTATATTATATTATATTATATTATATTATATTATATTATATTATATTATATTATAATATATATACATAAATATGTACTAAAATCAATACTTCACTTTCTAAATATTTTTCTTTTTTACTTCCATTCCCCCGATACCCACACATCCACTTCCTCCTCGCTATGCTAATGCGAATAATTTTAGATCATAAATTCTCGCTTTAAATAAATATTATTAAATATATTATAATATAATATTATATTATAGCTATATTATAATATTATATAATATAATATTATATTATATTATATTATATTATTATATATCATTAAAATTAAAAATTACTACTACACTTTAATATTTTTTTTTCCTCTCTCTCCATTCCCTCAATTTACATAGCCCACGCACTCATACTTCCTCCTGCTATGCTAATGCGGGAATAATTTAGATCATAAATCTCTCGCTTTTAATAAATATTATTAAATATATTATAATATTATATTATTATATAATATTAAATATATAATATTATATTATTATATAATATTATATTATTATATAATATTAAATATATAATATTATAATATTATAATATTAATAATATAATATAAATATAATGGAGTTAAAAGTTATGGGAGCTAACGGTCGAATGTGGGAAGCTACGACAACTAGGGTTCCTCCTAGTTTAAGCCGTGAGGGTAGGAATTCACAAGAATTCCTTGGTGAGTCTCGACATAATGGAGACATTAATAGTGAAGGTGTGACGAGGGGAAGCACTGAAAATGACATGAGTAGATTGTAAAATGAGGAGTTAGAAGAAAATATCCCTAACAGGGATGACCCTACTGTGGGTGGAGGAAACTCAACCAAGCATCAAAGCTAGAAAGGAGAGCCACCTGCAATTTGCATTTCAGGAGGTGTAGGTTGGGATAAGGGGTCAAAAGCAAACCAGGTTGGGAGCGCCAAAGCTATCATAGGATGGGACATCCATAAGGATTGTGAAAATTAGACGTCTGGAGCAATGTGTTGGGGATTTTTCTTTTGAAAATAAAGGCCAAAGTTTTCAGAGAAATGCTTCACAGGGGTGATTGGGGTTTCTAATCCAAACGAAGGAATTGTTAATGGGAGTATAGGACCGGATAGCCAAAAGGATCCTATAAAGCAGACACCAGTGCATCATGGTGAAGAGTTTGCTGATGAAGGCAGAGGCCAGTTTCAGATGCAGCAAGGTGACGCCTTGCTTGGTGAAGTTAGAGCTTCCAAGTACTATAAAAAGTGGAGGCTTGAGGAAAACAAATCAGGGCACAGTAGGATAGCTAAAAACTCCAGCAGAAGACTCATTGGGGGGAATGGAGGGGACCCTGCTACCCTTGTTTGTTCTGATTCAATCACCTTGGAAATAGATGGTGATCTGGAGAAAGAAGCAGCCTTCAATGAAAAAGCATTTTTTGGGCTGGGCTTAATTGGGAGCTTCAAGAGTTTTTGGCCAAGCCTTCCTAATCTCCAAAGTGGATCTCAAACTTCCGGAAGCCCCTTCTAGAAGGGTATGTTCAAATTTATCGAATGGTCAGAAGCTTTTTTATTATTGTTTCGGAAAAGGAATACAATAGAAATAAGATCTTCTATGATTATCACTGGGATTCGAAGAGAAACGTGTGTTAATGTTAAAGCCATGACATCCAACTTTCAACCTAGCCACATAATTTTTTTAGAGGGTTCCCCTTTGGGTGAGACTTCCTAATCTCCCTCTATAATTCTGGTTTGATACATGCTTGGAGGCTATAGGGAACTCTTTAGGAAACTTTGTAATGGTGGATAATAATTCTTCTAATCTTCTGCACTCGACTTATGCCTGAATTTTGGTAGAAATGAAGGTTTCCAGGGTACCCTCGAAGGAGATTTAGATAAAGTCTTCAAAGAGTTGTTGGGTACAACCCCTGGACTATGAAGGGGTTTTCCCTTTAGGTGCAAAATCTACCATCAAATGGGGCACCTAGAAATTGAGTGTGCCAAACACAGATCTAACAAGGTTACTTCTTGGTGGAAAGATGCATCCACCCAACACTACACTGTGGAGAAATAGAAGGTGAATCAAGAGAGCTCTTAGCTCAAATACTCTAAGGAGGAGATTTGGGCATCATAGGAGCCAAATCAGGTAGAGAAACTGTTGTTTCAGGAGGCTTGAAGTGAGGAGTAGCAACAAGTTTAGACGTCCCCCACTCAAGAAGGGAATTTGGCTATAGCCAAGGAAATAACCTTCAAAACTAGGGCTACAACACGAGAAGTTAGGGAAAATAAGAGTGGCGTGGGGCTTCATTCAAAGGATGCTAGAAAACAGAAGGCTGATGATGAGCATCAACAAGATAGTCATGGGATTGGAGCTTGGAGGAGTCCTCAGGCTTTATCTTTGGCTTGGAAAAAGGAGGCTGCAAGGGTAGAGGACAGGTGGCAAATGATCATGGGGAAGAAAGAAAAGAAGGAGAAGAAGAAAGCTTTTGCTATGGTCCTGCGATCCTAGACTAAAGAAAGCTTCAAACTTTTGATCTATTAAAAGGTCTTAGGGATTTTAAATTTAAGCTTTTTAGTTAGTTGTAATGAAGTTTGCTATCTTGTATGGGATGGTTTAAGTTTGGATTTGGGGGTAGCTCTTTGGATATTTTTGTAGGACTTGTTGGGACCTATTAGAGTTTGTCCTTGGAGTTGTATTGGAATTAGCTTTTTAATCTATTTTTTTCATTTTTAATAAAATAAAATTTTTTACTGACCAAAAAAAAAATATAATATAAATATAATATTATATTGTATTATAATACTATATAATATAATATTATATTGTATTATAATACTATATAATATAATATTATTATTTTTTTCTTTTTTACTCTCCATTCCCTCACCTTGCATACCCGCACACAAACTTCCTGCTACTCTGCGGTTGTGATCGAGAGTTGTTAGCCTATCTAAATGACACAAAACAGAATGCAAAAGATAACAAACAACACTTAACACTTCATGATAGGACTACGTTAACTCAAACAAAAAAAAGATAACAAAAGCATATTTTTACCTTGCAAGAGTTTCTCCTTGGTTGGCCCTTTGATGATTGATGTATTGTGTGCTCCTTTGATGGAAAGATGGATTAAAGATGGACTCAAAATGATCTATGTGAGATAAGGAATGCAATGAGCTATGTTGGTAGTTGCATTGATGAGTGCAAATGCAAATGATAAAAGCTTCAAAGCATGCAACAATGAAGATTTTGAGAATACATGAATGCAAGTGTGAGCTAGAGCTTGAATGTAAAATGTGTGAATGCCTAATGTGTGAATGAAAGAGAAATCCTCTATATTTAGGGGATAATTCTTTAGAGGATTGAACGGTTGAGATTTTACCAACATGGGCAAGATGAAGGGTTGCGATGAGTTGAAGACTCACAAGCCTTCACATCTTGCCATGTGGAGAATGAACTGTCACAAGGACACATGAGGTGGAGGTACTTGCAAGTACCTTGGGATGAGGGTGATGGTGACAAGTGAGAGGACCATGGGAATGAGAGAAGTTGTTGGGATAATAAATGTGAATTTTAAATTCACATCATTGGGAGTATCTTGTGGATAAGACAAGGTTCCCAAAAAGGTAAGTACTTGTCCACATGTGAGTGATGTGACAAGTGAGGAGTTCTATAACTCCTAACCACTCGCATGGGGAAGAGGAGAGCCTTGGAGGGATAAAATAGAATTTAAAATTTCATTAGGAAGGACATGGGATAATAAAAGGAATTTAATATTCCTTGGGAGATCAGAGAGTTGACTAAGACACTAATTAGACTAACTGATCAATGATTAGAAGATAGTTAGTGGCTAATGAATATTAGGAGCCAACTTGCAAAAGTTGGAGGATGTGACACATCCTAATCAAGGATTAGAAATGTACACATCCCTAATGATGGCATTAGGAGGTGCATTAAGATTAAGAAAAAGATTTTGGAGGATGTGACATGTTAGGAATTAAATAAATTTATTATTTATTTAATTATTTTGAGAAAAAGAGGAATAAAGGGTAAGGTATTTAATTATTTAACTAGATACTTTAAGGATTTAGAGGACTTTAGGGGTATTAATTAAAAAATAGTAATATTACTTAATTAATGCAAGTAAGAGGATATTTAGAGGAAAAGAGGAAAATTTGGACAAATGTAAGTGTCCAAATTTAGGTGTCTACAATGGTACTATAGGAATAATTTTTAGATCATAAATCTCCCGCTTTCAATAAATATTATTAAATATATTATATTATTATATAATATTAAATATATTATAATATAATATTATATAATAATATAATATAAATATAATATTATATTAAATTATAATATTATATAATTACGTCGAGAGGCATAACCCTAAAATGGCATCACGACCCCTATAAGAGGCCAACAGAAGTAATGGTCTTAGAAAAAAAATGGTTTGTATTTTTCTAATAGTAAATTTACAAGCATTTTATAATGTAAGCATGAATGAAATGGAAGGCAACGAAGAGTCGCATGGTTACATTAAACGAATAAATGAATTGGATTTGGAAAATTCATTTGTAGAGTTTGCAAAATTGCATGAGTTTGGGAGAATGAATTGGTATCCTTCATTCTCTAAAGTGGTCTACACCAGACAAGACAAAGTCCCCGTTGACCTCTAGGGAAATGGGAAACTGGCCTTGATTTCCTTTCAACTGGCGACAGTGAAGAGCGTCGTAGAAAATAGGGAAATTGGTAATTTTTCTTCAATTTTCATTATTAAATTAGTCTAGATTCTAGATTTTTGTCTGATGGATGTTTTTGTCGAGGAATTGAACAATGCGAAGATAAATGCGAGTAATCTCTACAAGTTAGTCAAAACGCAGGTCAAGCAAGGCGTTAAGACAAAGAATGGATATCTGAACAATGGGAAAAGTTTTAGAAGCTTTCCTGTGGTGGGCTATAATCACCTTATGTAGAGTTACTTGAGTTGCCAGATCGATGCCCGCAATGAGGAGAACAATAAATATCTGTGGAAGGCAAAGGACTTAAAAATCAATGAAACTATTTGCAATTGGGACACAGAAGTGAAGGGTCAATTCTATCATCATACTTCCATTGCAATCCCTCTGTCAACAATAACAGAAGCCATTAGAGACCTGAAGCAACTTCACGACATGGATCCAATTGCATTGTGCACCTTTGATTCCTATTTGGGAGTGTTTTTTTGGTATTTTGAGAAGTCCACCAATTACTTGTCTCATAAGGAAGACATCTAAAATCCTACACTTGAATCATGCATTTAAGAAATTTCCACCAACCATAAAGAAGGAAAACTATTAATGGAATGATAGTTGATCTAATTTTCCAGATCAATGGCATGCATAGTTTCTTTCTGCGGTATTTTTCTTCCCATTTAAAACACGCTTTTAAAAGTTTCTGAAGGAATCGTTGGCTACACAACATAAGTTTAGGCAAGAGAAGAAACATAAAAGGAAATTTCCTGTCAAGAAAAAGATGGCCTTACAATGGAAAGTTCTGAGTTGATTTCCATGTTGAAATAAAAATCTATAACTTTATTGTGTATGTTTTAAATATATTTAACTAGATTTATATATTTTGTGGCATTTACAAAGTCATAGTTCTGATTTGTGCAATATAAGGCCACATTTAATTGGAAATTCAATTACTTTTTATTCAAGAGTTGTCTTGTAATTTGTACTTCCGTAAAGAGGCTATAGTTTGGCTTCACATAGAAAAATAGTTAAGGGATAAATAATTATACACATAAAATTAGATAACATGACAAAAATTTACATAAGCAAGTATGAAGAATGCAAAAGCTTGAGCGTTAAAAAAGAATTTCAGTGCTACATTGGCCTTTGATGGTGCTTAGTGGCATAATCATTGATTATCAAGATATTTATTAACCTTTGAAGACTCATGCATGATATTTGATATCAAAAGCCCAACCAATGAATGAAAATTCCTTCGCCCAATACTATATGCTTCTATCAGATGCATGGAATCCATTTTTTGAGAAAAAAATATGACTCCCTTTTTTAAAGATCGTGACTATTTCTAAAGCTTCGTTACTTTATAAGACATAGGTCATGTCTTTAAATAAGGATCTTGGATTAAAAAAAATCACAATTTTTTTTTCTCATGAATCCTTTTTATTTTATAAAATATATTATATAATTTAAAAAAATATAGGTAATATTTTAAAGGTTAATGATTGACTTGAAGTTGATGTACTATATAATACTGTAAAAAGAATGAAGCAATAAATAGGTGGCACTATAATCATTATTTGAATGCTACATATGTCATACAACATGATGTAATCTTTTGGAAGATCTTATGACTTACTAGGCACACTTAATTTTCTTTCAAAATTTTGAAGTCATCTTTGGAATGATCTTTTATGTGAGATTTATTAAAGTAATCAAACAACAAAGATAATTTGAACACATAAATGAAACTAAGAATTATATTAATTTTTAAAATAATGAATAATAAGAGTATTATAATATCTTGCTGAAAAAAACTCTACAGAATGCTTAGTTGAAATATCAAAATGGACTATCACACTTTTGATACACACGATTACAAAGTTTCCAAACCCTTCTATAGTATATGTTGAATTAGTAACTTTTGGTATAGGTCTCTATGAAATTGTCCCAAAACCTAAAAATTTTAATATTTTTTCTATAAAAAAATAAAAAGCACAAAAAAAAAAATTGGGTTAGGTTTAGGGTTACATTTATCAATGTTGTCACCCATGAAATTCAATTAATGTCTTAATTACATGAACATGTTGGGGTTACAATTAGCATTAGGATTGCTAAAAACTCTACAAAATGCTTAGTTGAAATATCAAAATGGACTATCACTTTTTGATACACACTAATACAAAAGTTTCAAAACCACTTACATATAGTATATGTTGAATTAGTAACTTTTGGTATGGAGTCTACATGAAATTGTCCCAAAACCTAAAATTTGTAATATTTTTCTATAAAAATAAGCTTGCCTATGGGTTAGGTTTAGGGTTACATTTATCAATGTTGTCACCCATGAAATTCAATTAATGTCTTAATTACATGGTTAGTTTAGGGTTACAATTAGCATTAGGATTGCTAAAAAAACACTACAAAATGCTTAGTTGAAATATCAAAATGGACTATCACACTTTTGATACAGAGTATTACAAAGTTTCCAAACCCTTCTATAGTATATGTTGAATTAGGAACTTTTGGAATAGGTCTCTATGAAATTGTCCCAAAACCTAAAATTTGTTATATTTTTCTATAAAAATAAAAAGCACAAAAAAAAAAATTTGGGTTAGGTTTAGGGTTACATTTATCAATGTTGTAACCCATGAAATCCAATTAATGTCTTAATTACATGGTTAGGTTAGGGTTACAATTAGCATTAGGATTGCTAAAAAAACTCTACAAAATGCTTAGTTGAAATATCAAAATGGACTATCACACTTTTGATACACACTATTACAAATTTTCAAAACCCTTCTATAGTATATGTTGAATTAGTAACTTTTGGTATAGGTCTCTATGAAATTGTCGCAAAACCTAAAATTTGTAATATTTTTCTATAAAAATAAAAAGCACCAAAAAAAAAAATTGGGTTAGGTTTAGGGTTACATTTATCAATGTTGTAACCCATGAAATTCAATTAATGTCTTAATTACATGGTTAGGTTAGGGTTACAATTAGCATTAGGATTTCTATTAGAATTAAGATTACAAATATGGTAAGCATTATGGATAGGATTAGGGTTAGGGTTGGTATTCAATTAGGATTAGGGTTAGGGTTAGGGTTCAATTAGGGTTGGATTTTTACAAAAAAAATTGGGACTAGGGTTGGGATTCAAATGGGTTAGGGTTCAATTATGGATAGATTCAATATGGGTTCAATTAGGGTTAGGCTTAAGGTTATGGTTAGGATTTGGGTTCAATTAGGGTAAGGATTAGTGTTAGTGTTAGGGTTAGGGTTCAATCAGAGTTGTAATTCAATTAGGGTAAGACTTAGAATTACAATTAGAATGAGCGTTAGACTTCAATTAGGGTTAGGGTTCAAAGTTAGGGTTAGAGTTCATTAAAGGTTCAATTAGGATTTGAGTTAAGGTTTAATTCACATTAGGGTTAGAGTTCAATTAGTGATACTATTCAATTAGAGTTAGGGTTAGGGTTAGGGTTCAATTAGGGTTTGATTTGGCTTAGGTTAAGATTTGAGTTATAAGATAAAGCTTCAAATTAGGATTAGAATTCAAATAGGATTATGGTAATATATATAGTTAAAGTTCAATTAGGGTTACAATTCAATAAGGGTTCAATTAGGATTAGAGTTAAGGTTAGGGTTCAATTATAGTTAAGGTAAGGATTAGGGTTCAATAAGAGTTATGATTTAATTAGGTTTAGGGTTAGTGTTATGGTTCAGTTAGGATTAGACTACAATTATGAATAGGTTGTAATTAAGGTTAGGGTCTAATTATGATTAGGATTTAATAAGGGTTAGGATTACAATTCAATTAAGGTAATTTTTCTATTAAGGTTAAGGTTCAATTTGGGTTAGGGTTAGTTTTAAGGTTGGGGTCCGAATAGGGTTAGGAATAGGGTTCTATCACGGTTAGGCCTAGATTTCACGTAGGGTAAGGGTTAGATTCAAGGTTAGGTTTAGGGGTCAATTAGGGTTAGGATTTGATTAGGATTCAAATTTAGTGTTAGTGTTCAATTAAGGTTAGGGTTAGAGTTTAGATAGGCTAAGGGTTGGTGTTAGGGTTAGAGTTAGGGTTAGGGTCTGATTAGGTTAGGATTTAATTAGGGATTAGAGATAGGGTTAGTGTTTAATAGGTTTAGGGTTTAAACAATGTTCAATTATGACTGGGGTTAAGGTTTATTTATGCTTATGGTTAGAGTTCAATTAAGTTTAGTGTTTAATTAGGGTTAGAGATAGTGTAATGATAAGGGTAAAGGTTAGGGTTAGAAATAGAATTATGTTTAGGGATGAGTTTTTTGTTATGATTAGGTTTAGGGTTAGGGTTTTGGCTAGAGATAGAGTAAATATTAGGGTTATGATACAATTAGAGATAGAATTAGGGTTAGGGTTAGGATTAGTTGGGGTTAGGTTAGAGATACAACCAACATTAGGGTTAGGGTTAGGGTTAGAAATAGGGTTAGAGTTAGGGTTAGGGTCAGTATTAGGATTAGGGTTAGGGTTGAATTTTTTGTTATGATTGGGTTTAGGGTTAGGGTTTTTGTTAGAGATAGAGTGAAGATTGGGGTTAGGTTACAATTAGAGAGAATTAGG
>VDFB02000008.1:199872499-199903741 GCA_007258455.2 Sequoia sempervirens
GCTCTCTCCCTTGCTCTCTCCCACTCTCTTCCACTCTTCTACTCTCTCCCTCCCTCTCTCTCACTCTCTACCACTCTCTACCACCCTCTCCCACTTTCTCCCACCCTCTTCCTCCCTCTCTCCCACTCTATCCCACTCTCCCACCCTCTCCGACCTTATCCCACTCTCTCAGGTCACTCTCTCACACACTAAATCCATCTATCTCTCTCCCCTATACCCTTATAACCCTTGACCCTTAAACCCTCTACCATATACCCTAAACCTAAAGTTTAACCCTTAAACCTTCTACCATATACCATTAACCCTTAGGTCTATGTGTACACAAATCGGATATCCATTTCAAATCGGATATCCGATTTGAAATGGATATCCGATTTCTAGACATTACTTTAAAACAACAACAAATTTTGTATATATATGCTTTTTACAAATCAGATATCCAATTTGAAACGGATATCCAATTTGTAAAAAGCATATATATACAACTATTTTTATTGTTTTAAAGTAACAATCTACAAATCGGATATCTGTTTCAATTCGGATATCCGATTTGTAGACCGTTACTTTAAAACAACAACAAATTTTTTATATATATTCCTTTTTACAAATCGGATATCCGATCCAAATCAGATATCCGATCCAAATCGGATATCTGATATGGAAAATTAGGATTGGTGTTTGCTTTGGTGGTGTGTACTGACACCCGAGCCTAAAAAATGTCAACACGATATTTTCGCATTTTTGGGTCGATGAAAGATGTGTTTTTTTCCTCATTGCCACTTTTTGGCATACCATGATCCTGCACATACCCAAGTGATGAAGGGATCTTCCTAGGTTACTCAACTAAGAGCAAGGCCTACCGGTGCTATAACAAAAGACTGAGAAAGATGGTTGAGAGTGCAAATGCCAGAGTTGATGAGGACTCTATCAAATCATCTAGACGATGCAACTATGATTCAAATAAAGACAACACAAGCCAAGGGAAGAACACTCAGACATCGAATCTACTTCATATTATTCCATATGTTCTGGTGAAGCAACCTCAACTTGTTCCTGTAAATCAAGCAAGTGTAGAAGCACAAACAAGTGCAAGTGTAGAAGAAAGATCAGAAGAGTTAGAATTCCAAGTAAGTCCCAAAACTCCAAGATATGTAAAGTTAAATCATTCTGAAAGTCAAATCATAAGAGATAAGAGTAAAGGAGTGCAAACCAAAAGAAAAATTGCAGAAGAATATTGTCTGATTTCCAATATTGAACCTAAGAATGTCACTGAAGCCTGTCAAGATGAACACTAGTTGGAAGCTATGAAGGAAGAGCTGACACAGATTGAGAAGAATGACACATGGCTACTAGTTCCTAGGCCTAAAGACAAAAATGTGATTGGTACTAAGTGGGTATTTAGAAACAAGCTGAATGAAGAAGGTGAAGTGGTCTGGAATAAAGTAAGACTGGTATGTAAAGGTTATTGTCAAATGGAAGGTATTGATTTTGAAGAAACCTTTGCCCCTGTAGCTAGAATTGAAGCTGTGAGACTATTTCTTGCTTATGTTGCACACAAGAATTATAAAGTCTATCAAATGGACGTGAAGTCTGCATTTCTAAATGGAGAAATAGAAGTGTGCATTGAATAGCTGGATGGATTTTAGCTAATAGATAAGGGAGATATGGTTTGAAAATTGAAGAAATATTTGTATGGACTTAAGCAATCCCCTAGAGCTTGGTACGCTAGATTGGACAAATATCTACTAAAGCTTGGATTCACTAAATGTACTACTGATAGCAACTTATACTTTAAGTTAGAACATGCTAAGGAGTTGATTATAGAAGTTTTTGTTGATGACATCATTTTTGGAGGTGATGACAATCTATGTATGAAGTTTGTTGATGAGATGAAGAGTGAATTTGAGATGAGCATGATTGGTGAGATGAAGTTCTTTATGAGATTGAAAATTACACAAATGGACCAGGGGATTTTCATATCTCAGTCCAAATATGTGAAAGAACTACTGAAGAAGTTTGGAATGGCTGACTCCAAACCTGTTGGTACCCCCATGGTGACCGGATCTAAGTTGACATAGAATGATGATTCTCCAAAGGAAAATCAAACTAGGTACAAGTCAATGATCAATGGATTGATCTACTTGACATAAACTAGACTAGACATTATGAATGTTGTGTGTATGCTTGCTAGATTTTAGGCTAATCCGAAGGAATCACATGTGACTGTTGTCAAAAGAATTTTCAAATATCTAAAAGGAACAAGTGACTTTGGACTTTGGTATCCAAAGGATGATGATCTCACTTTGTGTGCATACACTGATGTGGATTGGGCTAGTGATGTAGATGACAAGAAAAGTACTAGTGGTGGTGCTTTCTTCCTAGGGAAGAAGCTGGTATCTTGGTTAAGTAAAAAGAAAAATTCAATTTCTCTTTCTACTCCTAAAGCAGAATATATTGTTGCTTCCAATAATTGTACTCAAGTCATATGGATGAAACAAATGCTGAGAGATATCAGGGTGATAAATGGAGAACCTATTTCCATATACTATGACAACTCAAGTGCAATAAATATCTCAAGGAATCCAGTACTACACTCTAAGACTAAACATATATCAATCAAGTTTCATTTCTTGAGGGAGAAAGTGAATGGGAAAGAAGTTAGATATGAGTATGTGCCTACCAAAGAACAAATTTTAGATATATTTACTAAGCCTTTGCCAAAGGATACTTTTGAGTATCTCAGAGGAATGCTAGGGGTATTTAACCCTCTTGATAAGAACTAAATGATGCATTTTCTTGCATCAATCCATGAGCTTCATTGCTATATTTTGATCTGGATTGATGTTTCTGTGGCTGCTACTCAGGGGGAGTAGTCAGATGCGCAAATATGTGGTTCAGAGAGTGTGCATGGAAAGGCCATTATGACCTTTTCCATTTATGTCAAAGGGGGAGAAGTGTAATGTGAAAAATCCTTATCGAGAGAAGTCCAATTGAGAGAAGTGTAGAAGAAGTCAATTTTTTCGGTTGATGGTATTTTTCACATCATGTGTTGCCATCAATGCCAAAGGGGGAGATTGTTGGATGTTGTGGATGTGTTGCTGATATGTGGTTGTCATTAATGTCAACACTATTAGCATTTGGTGTATCAATTGCTATATATGTCGAGGATATTAAGAAAATTGTAAGAGAAAGTGTTATGTGTTCCTAGTGGAACTATGCACATCATGATGGTGTCCTATTATGTACTTTGAAAATTATATGATGTGGATTAGAGGGTTTATTGTTGAGTTTATCTAGATCATCTACCGCAAGTTTTAGAGGTCCGTGTAAATTTTTTAGTATGTTGTGGTCTGACTGTGTTTTTCTAGTCTCTGTTAGTGTTCCTGAATGAAGATTGTGTGATTCTGGTTATCTTGGTTGGTGCAAATGTTTCTCTGTTGTTTCTTGGTTCAGATGTCTCTATATCATTCTCTATCTTTGTGGTGCATCCACATTAATTGGTGAGCTTGTGGTTGATGATATTTTCTTGCGCATGTTCAATTTTTCATGTTCTTGGTTGACATGTTGGTGGTAGTGTGTTGTGGTTCTTTGAGGTGAAATTAATCAAAGTCTTTTTGTATTGGAGATGTTAATTTGGGTCTCCACTATGTTGTGGCTAACCTTGGTGGATTCACATTAAAAGTTTATTTGTAAATCTGGGCTAACATTGCAAATATATTTTATTTTCTTGGTCGATGAAGTTGTGATGGAATCTCATGTAGTGGATATATAAGGGCAATTATTTCATTGATGAAGATGTTGCTTCATGTGCTACCATGTGTGTATGTGTGAATATCATTCAATTGCAGAGCAGAGTGTGAAGAAGATTGTGCGAAGTGTGAAGAAGTGTTGAGCTTAATTAGGACTATAATCAAGCTTGTACAGAAGCTATTTTCTCAATTCATACCCTCTATATTTTTAATCCAACTTTGTTGGGTAGTCAGTCCCCTTTTGTAATTGAGCAGTGAGCTCTTGACAGTGTGCCTAAATGCATGTGCATTCCCCTTGTTATTTTCCATTATAATTTTAGTAGAGTATTGGTGCAGGAACACCCAAGGCTTTCAAAGATTTGTTCAAGAACCAGGAGAGTGCAAGGGTTAGGAGGGCTTTCCAAACAAATCAAAGCATTAATTATGATGTATTGAAGCCTATAATGGCATTTGAGATGAATAAGTGTAATGAGGGTGTTAAAAGTTTCAAGGTTCCTGATAAGGAATTTGGATTAAAAATGCAATGTAAGGGAAAATTAGGTTCTAGGGGTTTTGAATAATGATATTATGCTTAAATAGGTCAAATAAACTTGGATAGTGAATATCCAATGGTTTTAGGTGATAGATTTTAATAAATCTCTAGTTTGTAATTTCAAATTTTTAAATTTTAGTTTAGGCGGGAAAAGGAGTTTTAGGTGTTTTAGAGGTAATTATGCATTGTAATCAATTCCAATCAGTTGTATCAGTTGGGGGATGGTTCTATAACCACAAAATGGTCATTTTTACGGAGGTTGGACGTTTGGAGAAGTGATTGTACGGACTGCTACAGAAAATAGTGAAAAAACATAGTTTTCTTGCATTTTCTTCAGTCTTTTTGATGATCTATTGATTCCTTTTGAATTTCTAATCAATTGGATGGTTCAAGAACCTGTATTTACTTTCAATTAACCTCTTGAATGATCTGATACACGTTTATAATCAGTTCTTTGCATTATATTGCTGACTGTCCTAAAAAAAGTGCAGATTTTTCACTAATTTTGGTGATTTTCATGGATGATTGATCCATTTCAAGGTAGAATTCTGCTATGACCTATGAAATGGATCATTCTTAACATGTATAATACATATTTAACCAAATAATGTGTAGGAAGGAATAATATCAAGGTGTACACCAAGTTGTCAAAGGGAAAAGTGCTTGAAGATGGAGGCTAGGGTGTAGCAGCAGAAGATCTGCCTTAATGAGGGGCATTTTTTTGAGTTTGGATCAACTAAATATGTTGTCCTAATAGTGTATAGTCAATGAGAAAGTTCTGGAAGTGATTGGAGGGTTAGTTTTCAAGAAGCCCTAGTTTTTGAGGCAAGCTGAGGAGGGGTTTGTGTTGGAGCGTGATATATGTGTCATAGAGGGCTAAAAACTTGGATTCCTTGGTTTTGAGTCATTTTAGGAGACTGATGAAATTTTCATGGTCAGGGGACAAATTTAAAGAGGGGTTGCTTTGTAAAATAGGGCTAATTAGGCCTAATTTTAAGGAAATAGCAGGGTTTGAAGTGAGGTTGTCTGAAAAATTGATGCCAAGGAGTTGAAATGATGTTTGTCATCACAATCCACATCTGAAACCATCATTAGATTAGAGGTTCATTTGCAAAATTTGAGGAAGAATTCAAAAATCCATTGCCAAAGGCCTAATAGGCTAGATGGCTATGTGAGCAGCAAAAGAGAGTTTTGTATAAAATGGAGGGTTAGGGCTTGAAACCCATTTGAATCAAGTTTGTTCAAGTCTTTTGAGATCATTTCAATGATTAGGAATCACAAGGGAGGCAGATAGGTCTTAAGTGCAAGGTGAAGGCCTTATTTCTAAGTTGTTGTCTAGTTGAGAGATTGAAGAACAAAACTTTGTTAATCTTAAATCTTTGTGTATCTTTTGAGATCCCTGACCCTCTGCATCAGTGTGGTATCAGAGTAGTGAGTAGGTCCTTTAGGGATTGGAGAAGTAGCAATGTCACCAAAAAACCAATTGGCAAGAGAGTTGGAAGAGTTGAAGGAGATCTTGGAGAGGGAGAGAAGAGAAAGAAGGGAATAAGAAGCAGCAAGAGAAAGAGAGGAAAGGCTATGGAGAAGAGAAAGAGACACTATGCAGGCAAGGATAAATAACCTTGAGAGGAGTAGGAGGAGAGAAGACCAAGAAGACCAAGAAAACAATGAAGAGGATGAAGAGCATGTGAGGGTAAATCAGGAACAGCAAGCTGATGATATAGAGGACCCTGAAGAAAGGAGGTTAGTGAGGTTATTGAAGGCAGTACAGGGTCATGGAGGGAAGAGTCACATAGACTTACCTATCTATCAAGGGAAGATGGATAGTGAAGAGGTATTGGGATGGCTTGATGCCATGGAAAACTACTTTGAATTTGAGGAGATGGATGAAGAGAGGAAAGTCAAGTTTGCTAAAACCAAGTTGAGAGGCACAGCATTGACATGGTGGACAAGTTTTCAGAATGATAGGATGGCAAGAGGATTGGAAAAGGTCTCTACATGGGCAAGGATGAAGAGTTTGGTCAAGGAGCAATTGCTACCATCTGATTATACCATTCATGTGAAAAGGATGAGGCAGAATTTAAAACAAAAGGACTTGGATGTTATGTCCTATACTGAGCAATTTCACAAGCTTAGTATTAGAGGAGGTTATGAGGAAGAAGATGAGAAGATAGCCAGATACATCAATGGCTTAAGGTACAATCTGCAAGATGAGATTGGTTTGCAATTGCCAAGAACATTGGGAGAATGTTTTCAGTTGGCCATTAGAGCAGAAGAAAAGGTGAAAAGGAAGCAAGAAAGATCAAACAATGGTGGAAGAGGAGGTAGTTCAAACAAGGGCAGAGGTAATAGAGAGCAAGGACAAGGCAGTAATGATAAAAGCAGCAATGACAAGGGTAAAGAGATATTTTCTGATCAAAGAGGTGGGTACACTCCAAGAGGAGGAGGCAGATTTGGACAAGGTAGAGGACCATTCACAGGCAGATGTTTTAATTGCAATGAACCAGGGCATCCTTCCTTCAAGTGTCCTAAGTGGGAACAAGCTGATAAAGGCAGAGAAAGGAGAGCTACCTTGGTGCAAGAAGAAGAAGATAAGAAGGAGGAACCAAAAACATTTATGGCAGACCCTGTGACTGATGGTGAGTTTCTCATGATCAAGCAAGGAGAAAGGCTTCATCAAGAACCAAAGGTAACCATTTTCAAAACAAATTGTCTCAGTCATGGTAAGATATGCAGATTGCTTATAGATTCAGGGTCACATAGCAATTTAGTTTCAGTTGATATGGTAACCAAGCTAGGGATTGAAACTTTTGATCATCCTACTCCCTACAAGGCCACTTGGGTAACTCAAGGACAGATGTAGAGATTGGTAAGAGGGCTTTTGTTGATTTCTCAATTGGTTCATATCAGGATAGAGTGCTTTGTGATGTTATTCCAATGACTTGTGGTCATATTATCTTGGGAAGGCCATGGCAGTATGTTAGAAGAACTTTGCATGATGGGTTTCTTAACACCTATTTGGTTCACAAGGGAGAAGTTAAATATCAGTTGGTTCCTTTACCTTTGGAGCAGTCTAATGATAGTTTTGTAATCTGTTTTGAGAAGAGTTTGCAGGTGAATAAGCAGGGTGAAACAGGGGAAGGCATTGGCAAGCTGAAAAGTGATAAGTTGCAGCAAGGTTATGAGATGGACAGTCCTCCAAATCAGTCCTTGTGGGATCTGAATAGTATCAAGATTGGTGGCATTGAATGCCCTATCAATGAGGGTAATAGTGGTGAATTTCTTCCACAAAGGAGGCATTGGAATGAGGGCAGCAGCAGGGCACAAGAACTCACTGTTTTCAAGCAGCAAAGAGGACACACTAATCCTTATTTTGGTTCTGTCAAGAATGCAGATTGGCAGAAGAGAAAGACAGTAACTTTAGGAGACTACCTTCCTTCTCATTGGAAGATGAAAGCACATGTGAGCAAGAGGTTTCTTGGTGGCACCACATGGGACACTTCTTGGGACAAGAGTTTTTTCTTTCCTGGGGAGAATGGTGCAGGAGCACCCAAGGCTTTCAAAGATTTGTTCAAGAACCAGGAGAGTGCAAGGGTCAGGAGGGATTTCCAAACAAATCAAAGCATTAATTATGATGTATTGAAGCCTATAATGGCATTTGAGATGAATAAGTGTAATGAGGGTGTTAAAAGTTTCAAGGTTCTTGATAAGGAATTTGGATTAAAAATGCAATGTAAGGGAAAATTAGGTTCTAGGGGTTTTGATTAATGATATTATGCTTAAATAGGTCAAATAAACTTGGATAGTGAATATCCAATGGTTTTTAGGTGATATATTTTAATAAATCTCTAGTTTGTAATTTCAAATTTTTAAATTTTAGTTTAGGCGGGAAAAGGAGTTTTAGGTGTTTTAGAGGTAATTATGAATTGTAATCAATTCCAATCAGTTGGATCAGTTGGGGGATGGTTCTATAACCCCAAAATGGTCATTTTTATGGAGGTTGGACGTTTGGAGAAGTGATTGTACGGACTGCTACAGAAAATAGTGAAAAAACATAGTTTTCTTGCATTTTCTTGAGTCTTTTTGATGATCTATTGATTCCTTTTGAATTTCTAATCAATTGGATGGTTCTAGAACCTGTATTTACTTTCAATTAACCTCTTTAATGATCTGATACACGTTTATAATCAGTTCTTTGCATTATATTGCTGACTGTCCTAAAAAAAGTGCAGATTTTTCACTAATTTTGGTGATTTTCATGCATGATTGATCCATTTCAAGGTAGAATTCTGATGTGACCTGTGAAATGGATCATTCCTAACATGTATCATACAGATTTAACCAACTAATGTGCAGGAAGGAATAATATCAAGGTGTACACCAAGTTGTCAAAGGGAAAAGTGCTTGAAGATGGAGGCTAGGGTGTAGCAGCAGAAGATCTGCCTTAATGAGGGGCATGTTTTTGAGTTTGGATCAACTAAATATGTTGTCCTAATAGTGTAGAGTCAATGAGAAAGTTCTGGAAGTGATTGGAGGGTTAGTTTTCAAGAAGCCCTAGTTTTTGAGGCAAGCTGAGGAGGGGTTTGTGCTGGAGCATGATAGATGTGTCATAGAGGGCTAAAAACTTGGATTCCTTGGTTTTGAGTCATTTTAGGAGACTGCTGAAAGTTTCATGGTTAGGGGACAAATTTAAAGAGGGGTTGCTTTGTAAAATAGGGCTAATTAGGCCTAATTTTAAGGAAACAGCAGGGTTTGAAGTGAGGTTGTCTGAAACAATTGATGCCAAGGAGTTGACATGATGTTTTCATCACAATCCACATCTGAAACCATCATTATATTGGAGGTTCATTTGCAAAATTTGAGGAAGAAGTCAAAAATCCATTGCCAAAGGCCTAATAGGCTAGATGGCTATGTGAGCAGCAAAAGAGAGTTTTGTATAAAATGGAGGGTTAGGGCTTGAAACCCATTTGAATCAAGTTTGTTCAAGTCTTTTGAGATCATTTCAATGATTAGGAATCACAAGGGAGGCAGATAGGTCTTAAGTGCAAGGTGAAGGCCTTATTTCTAAGTTGGTGTCTAGTTGAGAGATTGAAGAACAAAACTTTGTTAATCTTAAATCTTTGTGTATCTTTTGAGATCCTTGACCCTCTGCATCAAGTATAATCTTGTGGACTAACATCGACCTTGGTTTTTCCCCTAATAGGGTTTCCCTGTAAAAAATCTTGGTGTTCTTTGTTTCTTTGATGTGTTAATTATTTGTGGTTAATTGCTTATTCATCAGATCTACGATTAAGGTTAAGTTAAGTAAGAAAAGTTTTTTTTTTGTGACAACTGATTCACCACCCCCTTTCAGTTGTCTATCCTTGTTTTTCCAATATGACTAATCAAAGAATAGTATATTCACAACTTAGGGGATGTAGTGCGTCGCATCAGGCCACCAAGAGGAATGTAATATGCTAAGATAGATCACACTTATGAAGGACATCACACCCAATGCCATCCACAAAGTGAAAAACACATTACGTAAATGACAAGGCTACACTAGGAACCAAGAATGCAAATGAATTATGGTAATGTATTCCCCCTACTATAAAGGAATTTCTACACATCGTTCTGAGAGAAATTACTTTAAAGTAGAGAAAAAAAGAAAAGAAAAGAAAAAGATTGAAAGGAAAACAAGACATGAGATCCAACTTGGAAAGCACTATGCCAAGTCATATGTTTCGAAGTTAAGATGCTTCATGTCAAGGAAAATGAAAAATAAAGAAAGGGAATTTCCCCCCAGAAAAGAAAGCACACCAAACACATAAGGGATCTATGGATTTGGGGTCAATATGTTCGTTGCTGCAATATTTTTATGCAAAGAGTTTGAAACTATCATCATTCCCCAAAGCACATAGAACTGGAAGAATGACACAAAGAGAGCGAAAACAAAATAAAAAGAAATACCATTTTGGGTCAACATGGAAGAGACATTATGGTCTCAACACTTTGCATCATCCCCAAAAGGAAAACACAAAAAAAAAAGAGAAAAAATACAAGGACCGTTTAGGTCAACATGGAAGAGACATAGGGCATCTCTACGCTTTGTGTCATCCCCAAAAGGAAAACAAAAAAAAAAGGGAAAAAGACAATGACCTTTTGGGCCAACATAGAAGAGACATAGGGCGTGTCTACACTTTGCATCATCTACAAAAGGAAAACACAAAATAAAAAGGAAAAAGACAAGGACCTTTTGGGTCAACATGGAAGAGACATAGGGTGTCTCTACGCTTTGTGTCATCCCCAAACAGAAAACACAAAACAAAAAGGAAAATGTATGACATATAGAAGAAGAGAGATACAAATAGAAGAAGTGTACGAAGAGAGATAAAACATAAAACGCATGATATGGGGGAACACAATACACACATGAAAAGGAAAACAAAACAAAAAAAGAACAAAAAAGCTAAAAGAAAAAGTCTAGTTAGGTGAATGCTAGTCAATCATATAACAAGTCATCTGCCTCCCAATCATGTTTAGTGTAATGCAAGGGTGCTTGATTGTCCAAAGGAAGAATTGCAAGCGCTAAATCAAGAGTGGTACCTAATTCTTCACTTGATGGAGAAGATTTATCATTTAAGCTCATTGTAGATGAAAATAAAGAGTTTAAATTATTATGTATTTCTTCATCTATTTTGGAAATCTCCACATCATCATCATCATCAATATTAATGACAACAAGAGGATGAAGGGTGATTTTTAAAGATGGATGTATCAAGAGTTGTGGCTGTTGGATTGGTTCAGGTTGTTTTGAAGGTTGTACCACACTATCTTGTGGTGGATCAAGAGAAGGAGGGTGGTCATCAATTACTTCTGTCAAAGGCGGAGGTGGATTCTCATTATTTTCTTCTAGGCCAAATTGATGAACAAGGAGACGACGACGACACCTACGTTCCCTAGCACTGCGGTTTTGTTTAATTTTGTTTTGGAGTTGTTGAGGTGTAAGAGCGGATTGAGTCATCAAAGGTTCTTGTACCTTCGAAGGGGGAAAAATAGAAGAAATCAAGAAAGACGGGTCAACCACTTTCTCTTTTTCTTTATACACTTGTTTAACGCGAGGGGGTATAACAAGATTGGTTTCATTTTCCCTTTGTCATTTAAACGATGGCAGGGAAGTGTCTAAGGGTGATTGCTTAGGAGGTTGTATGGTTTCCTCAATGTCTAGCTTAGGTTGAAGCATGGTTTCATCTATGATCAGAGGTGCAGACATGGATGGGGACATACCATGAAGATACAATTTGGTTATTTTCTTGGCTTTAAATTTTTGATAAGCAATGAAAAATAATTCCTTGCGAGGGTTTATAGGTTCCACGGGTTTAGGCCAAAAGGCTTCTAAGGAAAAATTGCCTTTAGAGGAGAGGGGATTAAATCCACTATGGTGTACAGTAAATAATTCATTTCCATGTGGAAACTTCAAACACTTGTGAACAACTAATGGGACTACTTTCATTGAGCGAAGCCAAGGGTGGCCTAGCCACAAATGAAATTGGTCGGATTATGGAATAATTAAAAATATTACCTCTAAAGTTTTAGGTCCTATTTGTAAGGTTAGCACAATCGATCTGATTGTAGGGCATGCAAAACTAGTGTGTGTTTTAATCCATGCATTTGGTTTATTATATTCATCTTTATATAGCTCATGTAAGACTAAAAAATCCTTTGTAATCACATTCTTCTCACTAGCAAAATCTATTAATATCCCATTAGTGGGCTTATTATAGATTCTGCCAGCGATGTAAAGAGGACCATCAGGAAGTTTTGTAGTATGTCTTTAGCAGAGAAAGTGATATCAAGAGACTTAATGGTGTGGCTCTTACGAGGGATAATATCTATCATAGCTACAAGTTCATCCATAAGACTTTCCATAGTAATAGTGGGAGGTATATCATGCTATTCATTATTTGTATCAACAGTCATTACATCAGTGGTTGAAGGTTCACTAGCCTTGACAAATGAGGTAGTTTGTTTAGGCATTTATATCCCTTGTGGCATCAGGGTATGTAATATTTCTAAGGATAAGGGGCTACTACAAACATGATATGTGTGTGGAGCAGTTTGACCTTTACTAATGGTAGAAAGTTGGTGTTGCATGGAAGAAACATTGGTAAGGAGTTGTGTAAGAATGGGGTCGGAGTATGTGGATTGAGATGGAAGGGAAAATAGTGATGGAGTGTAAGGGATGTTAGGGGAAGTGAAAGGAATACTAAGGGGTGTAAATTTGGTGGAAGGGACTTGCAATGCCACAAGAAAAGTAGGAATGCTAGGTGGAATTGTAAAGGAAGGAGCCACATAACTAACCTGTTGCATAGTTGTAGTGACTTGCGGATTGATGTAAGTTGGTATGGATGCTATGGTTGAAGGGGGAGAAACTTGAGGTCCTCCTTGGCTGAAAGGAATGTTTGTGGATTGGGTATTAGAAGAGGCATGTTTATTGTAAATCTCAACAATTTTCTTCATCACTTGCAAGCCATCATCACTTTCAATCAAATGATGAATATTATCAATGGTGGGTATGGCATTTTTGGAAATGTTCTCAAGTGACAAGTTTTGTTGTAAATGTGCAAATTCTTCGTGAATACTAATGACCTTATCTTGAGAAAGAGAGTCATTTTGGGTGTCAACATTCATTGGATGGAAAGGTGAAGGAATAGAAGTGGTATTGTTAGGTCCCAATGCACCATTGTCCATACTAGGAGTAGGAGCTCATGAGATCCCAAGGTCCACAACAAAAGTGTTATTGTGGGAAGCCATGATTCTAGAACTTCTTCTCACTAAAGCATTATCAACGGGGCACCAAACACTCATGCAAGTACCACAAAAGAGGGGTGAATGCAAATGTAAACTAATCTAAGAATTTAAAATGAAAATAACAGAAATGCTACTAATTGTAATTGAGATCTATCCTCAGAAAACAAAAATGTAGGAAAATGCCAGAAAAATGCTAAAAATGTTGTTTTAAAAAGTGCAGAGAGACTGATTCGCCCTGGGTGGCGAATGAGTCCTAGTATGATGTTTTTGTGTGTTTTTTAGAATTTTTAATGTGATTTTGATGTTCTATAGAATGCAAACAAGGATGCGGAATGCAGATTTTTACTTTTTTCAATGAGATGCAATGCAAGAATGATGTCTAAATGCAACTTTCACTAATGCAAGATAAAATGTCTTAAAAATCCAAAAACAAAACAATGTACTAATTGAATGTTAATGCAAATGAAAGCTAGGATGCAATATGCAAAGTGTTGAAAAGTCGGGTTCACCAAAATGAACCATAGATTTTTGGCTCCTATGGACAACTCTTGCACTTCTAGGGTTTTTCACCTAAAAGGAGAGAAATAGGAGAAAAAATGCTAAGGGTTCATTCAATTAATGTTATGTGTGATGTTTTCTAACCTAAATGAAGTTAACTAAATGTAATTGACTAATCTAAATGAATGAAAACAAATACAAAAGTGCAATTTAAAGCTCTGATTGAAAACACATTGTGTTATGCAACAATGAACTAAATGAAGAAAATATTCAGAACAAAAAAGAAAGGAATGAATCTGAGTGCACCTAGAGACTTGATGAAGAATCTGGAATGTTGTGGAAGATGTTTGAAATCATTGATTTTTCACAGTGGGACTCATTCGCCCAAGGTGGCAAATTAGTCCTCCTAGTGAAAAACTGTTAAAAGTAAGTTTTCGTCTGTCGGGATCTGGAATTTGACAAAATTTATATTTTCAATCCTAAGGTGGGACTCATTCGCCATAGGTGGTGAATCAGTCCTTTCTCGAATTTCTAAAAAATCAAGAGACAAGTCTGCAACACTAGATCTGGAAATCACTGCTTGTCAGGTTGTCGAAGTCAATTCTGCGGGAAACAAACATAAAACCTTCTCCAAGCTTGAAATAGACTTAAGTTGACTTGAAGCACCTAGTTGAATTGTAAACCAATCTTCAACACCAAAAATCTTGTCAAATCTGCATACCTAGGTTTGCAAACAAACATGCAATAAGGGAAAAATGGTTTAAGGTTAGTGAATAGGGGTTTGCCTTGGTCAAACCCCACTTTTGGTAATCAAACCTTTAATAAAATAATGAAATGCAAAGGAATGATAAACTAACAACATGCAATTGCTATTAACTGACCAAACCCTTGATGATGCAAATCTGATGTAATGTCAATGGCTGATTCAAAGTGCTTGAATAGTGCTTGAAAGGATGTTGTAAAATGCTTGAATGCTAGAGTGAATAGATGGATAAGTTAACTTGATGAATTGGGTGTTGAAATGAGGTGAAAATCACTTATTTATACAGACGTGTGCCTTAGTAACCTGTTCATACCTCAACACAGGCCGACATCAAGTGATTTTTCATAAAATCTCTAAAGGAAATTTAAAATATTTTGAATTTGGGGCAAAGGGGGACTCATTCACCACCCATGGAAAATGGGTCCCACCTAGGACCTAAAAAAAAGTATCAAGAAATAGGTTGTAATTAATGTTTTTTTTGGGATAATATTCAAAAATACACTTAATAAAAGCATATGAGGGCATAAAAGGGGTCAAATAAGTCATAAGAAAGGATAAATAGTGGATATGTGCCTAGGAAAGTTTGAAATCTTGTTACAAGACTTTAGAAAATTTCAAAATAGGACTTTTTGATGAATAAAAGGTGATTTTTAGGTGAATTGTAATTAATAGAGTCTAGAAGAATGTAGAAATGTCTTACAACACTTCACAAAACCTTCACAAGATGTCGTTGTTTGAGTTTTAGTACCTAAATATGCATGTTCAATCCATGTCACAACATAAAATGAGAGCAACATAGTTCCAACACCATTATACAAGACCTAAAAGACCATGAAAATGACAAGGGGCCATTTTTCTATGAAACGAGAGGGAAAGAGAGAGAGGTGAGATAGAGAGAACTAGAGAGGGAAGGAGAGAGAATGGAAAGATAGAGAGTAGAGAGGGAAGGAGAGAGAGAGGGAAGCAAAGAGAGAGAAAGAGGGGAGAGAGAGGGAGGGAGGGATAGGTAGGGATAAAGAGAGGTGATATAGAGAGTATAGAGAGAGATATATAGGGATAGGAGGGGAGATAGAGAAATGTGGAGAGGGAAGGAGGGAGGGAGGGAGATAGATATTAGAGAGGGAAGGAGAGAGAGATGGGCATGTAGAGACGCAGTTCTTGAGCTTAAGGGAGAGAGTGTCAAATAAAGGGATGGAGATAGTGAAAGAGAGAGAGATGTCTAGAGAGTAAGAGATGAAAATGAGAGATAGAGAGAGAAAAATAAAATTTGACCTCCTGATTACTGAAATTTGACATTTGTTGATTACTAAAATTTGACTATCTATTTTTTTTTAAAATCTTCCAAAAACTAGAATTTGCATTATAACTCCTAGAGATTTGAAACCACTCTCAAACATCCTAAAACTATATACATGAAATATAACTTAAGCTATAAGAAATTAAATGACCATATGTAAATGTCAACTTATTTCATGTATATAGTTTACCTGGCAAAGAAAGACAAAATTTAAGAGTTTATAAAAATGCATTCCAAAAGTCATGAATGGCATTTGGGAGTGCCGAATTTGGTGTGCACCAAATTCGGTGCTCACCAAATGGGTTGCATTGGGAAATACCAACCCAATGGGTTTGATTTTTCATTGGGCATTCAGCCCAAAGGTTTGGACAACCATTTCATGCAAAAGATGTGATTTTTTGAAAGGGTAACAAAATTTCTCATATTTTTGTCTTTGTTCACCGTCACGTTTGCACGTCTTTCAATGCAAGTTTATAAAAAAATAGTGATGGTGTTAACCTCTATCTTAGCTATCTAAGTATATAATTATTTTTTCATTTTGATTCAGTTAATGTTTTGATCCATAACTTCTCTTGTAAATGCCTCCGTTTTTGGTAAAAAACTAGCATGTGCTAGTTTTAGGATAGATTTTACTCGTTCATCAAAATGTGAAACAAATTACATTTTTTAAAACTAGACTCCATTCTACACATGATGAAAAAAATAAAAATTTTGATTAGTTTTCAAAACATTTAGGGAGGGGCATGCTCAAATTTCAGCTTTTCAAGATGTGTCCACTTTGAAAATTCATAAAATATTATATTCATTAAAAAATTATCTAAAAGAATGAGGATAAACTACATGGTGTTAGCTAATTTCTCACAGTTCAAAATTTTGAAATTCTAAAAAAAAAAATCAAAAAGGGGAGGGCTCAGACACTATGCTATTTATTTTTATAAAAATAGGACCTATTCCCCCCACCTTTTTGAGACCCTTAATCATCATTAATTTCAAAAATTATTAGTATCTTAGAAACTAGACTCAGAGAACTTCAACTCTTGTTCTTGTTGCATCTTGAAATTTTGAGCGTAACTATCTTCATTTTCTCATGCAAATTAGATTTTACTGATTTAAAAAAAAAAGTGGCATCTTAGGAGCCAAAATTGTGTCATAGATCCATGCACTTACCTAGTAAAATAGTAAGCATATAATCAAAGTACCATATTGAAAAGAGTACCAGGACTCTTTGGTCTTCTGTAGATTCTCCAACAACTATTCCCTTAACAATTCAAACAAGTTTGCATCCATGCCTTTCTTCACCATCTCATATGTAATATTGATTGATTGTAGTAGAAACAAAGTGTTCTCTATTTGTAAATAAAATATTATATCCAATCATCATAGACACATACAATACAGTTGGGTCTTCAATTTCCTTTATTGTTAGGGCTCTCTTATCAAAATTTTCAGTAGTTAACTTCGTCACCACTTCATTCTTCATAGATTTAAAAGTTAGAATTGGTCTGGTGGAACATAAACCTTCCACAACCTAATGGCTTCCATGTTGGTCATGTGTGGTAGGTCTTACCACATAAATCTATCATGAATTTTTCTCAACATGTATCTAACCCATTCATCCACATAACAAAAAATAGGGAAATTATTCCAAACATCTAATTTATTTTCAAACAAACTGGTATACTTTGGTTTTAGTACAAAATCATTAGTAGTTAGCTCATTCACCCAAAATTCCCAGTTTTGCATGATTATACTCATCCAATTTTACGTGAATATAAATTCTCACATCCTTAGTATGCAATACACCATAAGGAATATGTGAAAATGTGCCTTCTAGATTTGTCACCATTGATTTATCGGGGTGTTTCATAAACTTAGGTCAAGGACAGTCCACAACTTTAACTACTTTAGGTATAAACATGTTGAACAACTTCTAAAACAAGGGATAAGAAAGAAACTGTAAATACGTTTGAATCCTTGCTATTTAGGGTTTCATGTGACACTTTGGAAATACTTTACTTTGCCTCTGCTTTTCTCTTCACTTTTAGGAATTCAATCACAAATGAACTTTTCATATGTGAAACCACTTATAAATACCTTTTAGATGACCTAAAAATAATTTATTGTATTGATTTGAAGTTAGGTAAAAAAGATAGTAACCCTAACTATATCATCATAGGCACCTTAAATCTCTTCGCAAATTTCCACATCAAGAGATTTTCCATCGATGATTTCACCAATAGATTGATCACATCAAACCACACCTTGTATTAACATGTTGAAGGAATCAACACCATATCTTTGGAAGGGTATTTTAGATTTTTTGGTAAAAATCCCCCTAAGCCAAAGCTCTTCATCTAGTTTTTGGAGGAAACATATGTACTAGGAGCTAGCACAAACTCATTCTTCACTTCACCCTCTTCTTTCTTTTTCCATATCTTATTCATTTCACTCTTCATCTCAACTGGGTTCATATTCTTTATCAGATCGGCCTTATTTTTTGAAACAAATGGTTTAAAATTCTTGCTTCTACAAAACTTTGCTATGTGTCCTAGTTTGTTTCATTTTTAACAAGTGACACTTTTTTGAACAAGCTCACTTCTAGCCATTCTAGATCTGCATTCATTAGTTGTATTCCCAAATACATTGCATGCATTCATAACAATAGCCATTCAAATATTTAAACCTCATGCCATTATTGTAACTATTCATTATCTATTTTTTGCATTCACTAGTTCTATGACCAAATCTATTGCATGTATAGCACTAACCAGGAAATAACTGAACATTCTAATTCATTTTTCTTCTATACTTTATAGCTTTATGTCCAAACTTATTATGGGAATAATAGTAACCATTGAAAGATAAATACCTTTATGCATTAGGTTGTCTAATAAGAGGCCTTTTGAAATAT
This sequence comes from Sequoia sempervirens, assembly GCA_007258455.2. NCBI lineage: Eukaryota > Viridiplantae > Streptophyta > Pinopsida > Cupressales > Cupressaceae > Sequoia > Sequoia sempervirens. The sequence continues at coordinate 199,891,040 of VDFB02000008.1, forward strand.
TTCTTCTAGTTCCAGAAATGTTTGACATTGCTCTTCTTGTCATTCTTCTTCATGACATTGTTTGGGGTTTGATCTATCTTTTAAATTTCTCCTTTCTCAAACCCTAATACTTATTTGTCCTTAGAATCCTTATGTTCTACAATCATCTTATCAAGCATTGTGGAACTCTTCTTAAATTTATCTCATGAATCTTTGCTTCTCTAGATCTGATCTCAAATTTACAATTTCTTGTTCAAGCTTTGAACATTCTTCAAATTTATCCTTTTGTTTGGAATTCAAGTAGTCTAGTGCAGTCACGGTAGGAGGGTCCTCAAAGAGAATAGTCTGGACCATGTAACAAGAGTCACACAATAGAAGCCACATAGAATATAGAGGAAAATGCAGATTTAAACATTCATATTACCAAAAAATTTAGTTACAATCAGTCAACAACATCTGAGTTTACAAATTGGGCTCATAGGCCTAATACAACATGCTCGAAATACAATATTCCTATATGCTCCTTAATACGAGCTGAAATATTACATCTCAAATACAATATTCATCTACTTACTAACTATTTCTTATCCTAATGATTTGTTACAATGATTTATATCACATCCTGAGATATATAATCTTCCACGCTGGCCAAACATCATTACAATCTCCAATGAAGGAAACATAATGTGTGCATGAAATAGGTTAGCCTTAAATTTGAATTTCTCTTTAGTAGGTGCATAGGATGAAGTGTGGACCAAAATTAAGGTTGGGGACACTCCACAAAACGATTCAAAACACACCGTAAGGATCCACAAGTTACGAGAAGGATCCAAAAGAGACAAAACTAATTGTTAGGCTTGAAACTGTTTCGGTGCTCTATTCAAGATAATTCCACTTAATTCAGAAGCGATAACTTTCTAGAAAAAGATCCAATTTTTCTAAAATATTGGAATAAGGAAAATGAACATGTCCATGATGAAAACATAGATTTGCAGGGTATAGTGAGAAAATATACTAAATCCACTAACTTGAACTGAACAAGAACTAAAGAAAAAAAAATGAAAATATTTTTGGTTGATGCAGGATTGCAAAGAACCAAGGATGCTCTTGCATTAGACATCCATGGTTATTTGAAAAGTGAGTCCCTCACTTTGCTCGGGCTAAAGGAAAACCAATACGGTCTACCTCAGCCTGAGAAATCCAAGAAGAATCCTTCACTAGTTTTCCTTTCCACTTCACAAGATATTATTTGTATTGTCTTCCACTTTTTTTCCTCCCATCTCTGATATCCAAAATCTCTTCTATCTTATCTGATTGTTGTTTAGGAAACTGTTTCTCCAAATTTTCTCTATTTTCTTCATTGAATTCTACTTCATGGTACTAATGTAGATTTGCAATGTTGAATATAGGTGATATACCCATGCCATCCAATAACTCCACTTCATATGCATTTCCTGAATCAAATTTCTTCAAAATACTATAAGGTCAAAACTTCCTCATCTTGAGCTTATTGTATGTACAAACTGGATATCTTTCCCTCCTTAAATACACCATCACTTCATCTCCAACTTCAAACTCCTTATGTCTCCTCTTTTCATCTACTCGCTCCTTATACTTTTAGTTCATATCTTCCAATTGCTGCTTTACTTGAGTATGCACTATCTTCATATGTTCTACAATTTCCTCTACTTCTGCACTCCTTTTATGTTCCTTACTGATTTCTCACAACTCTGGTATACCTCTAAGATGAACTCTAGTAACAATCTCAAAAGGTGTCTTTCCGGTACACCTATTCACTGAATTATTGTAAGCAAACTATGCTTGTGCAAGGACTAAATCCCAACTTTGGGTCTTCTCTCCAACCAAACATCTTAGAAAATTCCCCAAAATCCTGTTTACTACCTTTGTTTGTCCATCATTCTGTGGGTGAAAAGTAGAACTAAATTTTAAATCCGTCTTTAACTTCTTCCAAAGTGTCCTCCAAAAGTAACCAACAAACTTTGTATCTCTGTTTGAAACAAACCTCCTAGGTAATCCATGCAATCTAACCACTTCCTTGAATTTTTTTTTTTTTTACATGTATTGCATCTATTGTCTTCTTACAAGGTATGAAATGTGTCATTTTATAAAACCTATCCACCACCACAAATATAGAATCATTACCTCTCTGTGTCTTAAGCAAGCCAAGTATGAAATCCATGTTGATATCCTCCCAAGGTCTCTCTGGTATTTTCAAAGGCTTATACAATCCAACATTCTAACTACTTCCTTTTGCAACTTGAAAAACTCTACAAATTAATTTGCACAAATTTCCTAAAATCCTTATGAATTTGTGGCCAAAAGCAATTCTCACTTACCAATGCTACTGTCTTATCAATTCCAAAGTGTCATGCCAATCCTCCACTATGTTTTTCTTTCACCAAGCTATCCCTCATTGAACTCTAGCGTATACACAACTGATTCCCTCTAAACAACATATCCTCTTGAATGGAATAATCCAACCACTGACTCCTATCCTCCAAGACTAGTTCTTTACAATCTCTCCAAGGTTCTGCAAAATCTGGGTCTTCCTCATACAAGTTCTTCAATTCATCAAATCCTAATACCTCTTCTCTCATCTCTTCCAATAAATTCCTTCTCCTAATCAAAGCAACAGTAACTCTATTTGACTTTCCACTCCTATGTTTCAAAAAAAAGTATAACTCTACAAGAATTCCACCCATCTCATGTGTCTTTTATTTAACTTACCTTGACTGTTCAAATACTACAATGCCTGATGATCTATATACAACACAAAATCCTTAGTCAACAAGTAATGTATCCACTTATTCAAGGCTTGAACTATGGCATAAAAATCCTAACCATCATACACTGAATACCTTCTCCTAGCATCATTCAATTTCTCACTGAAATAAGCTATTGGTCTTCCTTCTTGACTTAATACTACTCCAATTGCATTTCCACTTGCATCACAGTCTACCTGAAATACCTTATTAAAGTATGGTAAATCCAACACAGGCTGCTTAGTCACCTTCTATTTCAACAACTCAAAACTCTGGTATGCTCTAGATGTCCACCTAAAATCCTTCCCATCTCCTCTCATTGTTTCTATCATAGGGCTGCAAATAGAACTGAAATTCCTAATGAACTTTTGGTAGAAACTAGCCAATCCATGAAATGATCTTACCTCTCCAATGCTTTCCAGTGTAGGCCATTCAAAAATTTCTCTTACCTTCTCAGGATCCATCTCCAATCCATCCATAGATATCACAAATCCCAGATATACCAATTCTTCCTTCATGAAACTACAATTCTTAATGTTTATCAGCAATTGATCTTCTCTCAACCTCTGCAAAACTTGTCTTATATGCAACAAATTTTCTTCTCAAGCCTTACTGAAAATCAAGATGTCATCCAAATAGACAATCACAAACTTACCCAAGAATTTCTTTAATACCTCATTCATCAACCTCATGAAAGTACTCGGTGCATTTGTTAGTCCAAATGGCATCACCAACCACTCATACAATCCTTCATTTGTCTTGAATGTTGTCTTCCATTAATCCATTTCTCTAATTTTGATCTAATGATATCCACTCTTCAAATCTATCTTTCTAAAGTATTTAGGTCCACTCAAACAATCCATAATGTCATCCATCTAAGGAAAAGGAAATATATACTTCACTATGATTTTGTTTATGGCTCTAGAGTCTATACACATCTTCCATTCTCCATCCTTCTTAGGTGCTAGCGTAGTAGGTATTGCACAAGGACTTAAGCTTTCTCTGATCAAACCCTTCCTCAACAACTCTTGCACTTGTCTATTCAACTCTTCATTCTCTATTGGTGTCATCCAATGTGCTACTTTATTTGGAAAAATAGTTCCAGGAATCAAATCCATGCAATGAATAATACTCCTCATATGTGGAAATCCATCAGGTACATTATCTAAAATGATATTTTCATATTCTGCCAGCAACTCCTTTATCTCCTCTAGTTGTTCTTCTACATGCTTCAAGTCTTAAGCCTTCTTAGGAACCAAGGCATAGCACATGTTCTCATGTCTCAGTCCATCCAAAAATCTCCTTCCATCAACCAAAAAAAATTATAGCATTCGTACAAACCTCAACTTTAGGAACATCCTCCAATGGAAACAAAGTCTGCTTCATCCCATTAGCAACAATGGTATATGTGTTCTTCTTTTGATCATGAATAGCTTGTCTATCATACTACCAAGGCCTTCCCAACAAAACATGGCATACATCCATAGGCATGATATCACACAAAACTTCATCGTGATAATTTCCTATCTTCAATTTCACCAAACATTGTTCACTTACCAGTATCTCATGCTCGTCTTGAATCCATGCTATATAATAGGGATTCAAGTGTTTCTATCTTTCCAACCTCAATTTGGTCACCATTTCTTTAGAAACCAAGCTCTTGGATCTTCCATTGTCAACAATCATTTTGCAACATTTACTAGCTACCTTGCATCTGGTTCGTAACAAATTCTTTCTCTACAATGGTTCTTGCTCCATTTCACTTTGAAACAATACTCTTTTGTTCACCAACACTTCTCCCTCTTCCAGTTTATTAGATGATCTATCATGATCCTCCTCAGCAAAGGTTGTTCTTCTATTGTTCTCTATCTTTCTACTTGTCTCTCCCTGATTACATTCAAATGCTTTGTCCTTCTCCACCACACTTAAAACAAGTTCCCCTGAATACTCTTTTCTCCTGTCCTCTATCATCTTTTCTATAACCATCATTCTGATAACCACCATATCCTCCTCTCTGGTAAGAGTTTCCATCATCTCTACAGTATGAATTATCATTCTTACTGACTTCCTTATCTTTATTTTGATCTGCAAAAGATCCTCTTCCTCCTCTATTAAAAGTTCTTCCTCTCTAAAATCTTCCGCCTCTTCCTCTCTATATTTGCTCATTTCTTTTATTCAACTTATCTTTTGCTTTTAGGGCACATTGATATGCCTCCTCCACACTCTACAACTTGATCAAACTAATCTCATCTGGTATAGATGACCTCAAGTGATTCATATATCTAGCTACTTGCTCAATCTCATCCTCTAAATGTCTGGATATGATATTGAACTTGTAGAAATCCTTAGTATACTCTGTCACACTTGACTCCTTCTACTTCAAATTCTACAACTTCTGGAACAAACTGATCTAATAGTCTATAGGCATAAACTTCATCATTAACTTATTCACCATCTGATCCCATGTTTTTATCTTCTCCTTTCCTCTTCTTTTCCTATCTATCTACAAGTGTTCCCACCAAAGAGATGCATTTCCTTTCAACTTTGTACAATAAAATTTCACCTTCTTGTATTTGGTGGTACCTTCAAAAGAAAAATACTTCTCCATCTTCATTATCCAATCAAGAAATTTATCTAAATCCAACTTACCACTATAATTTGGTGGATTGAAATGTGGTTTAGTATTTAATCTGGTTAGGGATCTTATGAACCTCTCTTCTCCCTAATCCAAGCCTGGTTGGTTTTATTTTTTCCCTTCTTCCTGTTCTTCTACCTCTTCATCACTCACATCATCAACTGGTCGACCTCTCCTTTGGGGTATTTCGACTGCTTCTAATCTAGCAACAATTCCTCTCAACATCTCAATCATAGTTGGCTTTACATTTCCACGCACTCCATTTTCTCTACCATTTCTTCTTCCTTCCATCTTTACACAAGTCCTTTGCAGCTGCAGGTCAAATCCTCAGTTTGCCACCCCACAACAAATCTTCAACTAGACTCCACAAACTTTGACAATCTCTCATGAAAAAATATTTCTCTGATACCAATCTGGTGCAGTCACAGTAGGAGGGTCCTCAAAGAGAACATTCTAGACCATGCAACAAGAGCCACACAATAGAAGCCACATAGAATATGGAGGAAAATGAAGATTTAAACATTCATATTACCAAAAAATTCAGTTACAATCAGCCAACAACATCTAGGTTTACAGATTGGGCTCACAGGCCTGATACAACATGCTCGAAATACAATATTCTTATATGCTCCTTCATATGAGCTGAAATATTACATCTCAAATCCAATATTCATCTACTTACTAACTACTTATCCTAATGATCTGTTACAATGATTTATATCACATCCTGAGATCTAGAATCTTCCGCGTCAACCAAAGATCATTACAATCTCCAATGAAGGAAACATAACGTGTGCATGAAATAGGTTGGCCTTAAATTTTAATTTCTACTCAGCAGGTGCATAGGATGAAGTGTGGACCAAAATTAAGGTTGGAGACAGTCCACAAAAGAATTCAAAACACACCGTAAGGATCCGCAAGTTACTAGAAGGATTGACAAGAGATAAAACTAGCCGTTAGGCTTGAAACTATTTTGGTGCTCTATTCAAGAAACTGCCACTTAATCCATAAGCGATAACTTTCCAAAAAAAGATTAAATCATTCTAAAATCTTGGAATAAGGAAAATGAACATGTCTATGATGAAAACATAGATCTGCAGGGTCCAGTGAGCAAATATGCTGAATCCACCAACTTGAACTGAACAAGAACAAAACGAAAATGAAAATATTTTTGGTTGATGCGGTATTGGAAAGAACCAAGGATGTTGCTGCATCATAGTCTTCAACTCTTTTTCCTTCTTCAACTTGCACTTTTAGATTGGTGATAGTCTCATTTTATTTCTTGAGTTGCTCATTAATTTCTTTGACTCTTTCTATAGCATTCTTGAGCTTCTCTTTCAACTTCTTAATACATTCATCTGCATCACTAAGATCCTTATTCAGATCTATGTTCTCAGCTTCTACTTTATCCAAATCATCAAGGGCTGATTTGAGTTCACCTTCCATGTCAAATTCACAATCTTCTTAAGTAAACCCTTCAAGGATTATCTCTTTCAGAGGAATAAGATACTTCCTTGTACCCATGTGTTCAACCTCCAATATCTACCTCAACGATCAATCCAATTGAAGGAACCAAGCTCAAATACCAATTGTTGAACACCCTGAATATTGAGAGGGGGGTGAATCAGTATTCATTGGAATTCATTAACGTTATCAACTTTAAACATCCATTCAATGCATCACATTAAACTTGTAGTAATAGAAAGGAACATAGAAAGCATGCATCACATCAAAGAACACAAGAACACCAAAGTTTATGTGGAAAACCCAAAAAGGGAAAAACCATGGTGAGGATTAGATCAAAATATATTATAACCAGTTATAAGATATTATAGAATGGCTCACTGTTAGGTGGACTCACTATTTGAAGGACTCACTTTCTAGAGGACTCATTTTCCATATAATAGAAGAAATAGCTCACTACCAGGATAGAAATGAGGTTGGCTCAATGCCAAAGATTTGAAATAATACAAAGCATCTACAATATGCTAAAGATAGTTCCAATTAAACCCTGTAAATTGACTTAACACACTTCATGCTTCACAACTTATCAACCTCTTCACATTGTTCTCTACTTTAGATCTCACATGATTAATTGTCTCACATCTCATTGTAAGGAAGCTAAGGTAGCGAAACAACTTCCTAAACTAATATTGAGAGGAGAATAATATAAAACTTTACAGATCTTTAATAGTTACAAAAACTTAGAAGAATAAACATAAATATCATGCATACCATGACAAAAATCCCACACTCCAAAATCTGCCCAATATATTATTTAGAAATAACAAAGCTTACAATATACTTGCAGAGCAAGCTTCTCACAAGAGTATCACCACCAGAGATCAAGAGACAACATGACCACTATCAGACTCTCATAATACATCACTGTATACAATCATAGTACAATGCCCTCATAAAATAGGTTTACATTCTTGGGAAAGATAGACCAACAAAATATCTACCATTAGATCTAAAACCTAATAACGAATTATCCAAATTTACAATATATCATTATTTAATGTATGCCAGCCATTTTAGGAGTTTCTTGAAAAAGTTAACATGCTCACATTTCGCTCCTCCATGCCACCCCATTCTCCCATTGTATATTTTATGTATCAGTGTATCTAGGATATATATATCCTATCAACAATAACCTTTATATAATTGCAAGGTTGAGACATATTTTCCCAACAAATCTCCCACTCATCCAACACCTTGCAAGAGCAATGGGACCACTAGTATAGAAACATCAATATATGACTGAAAAAACTACTAAAAACTGCTTATAAATGACTAAACTTGGTCACATGACCATTAGTAGTTTATTGCCATTCATATATAAAGCAACTAGATTGATGACTAAACGATTATTATTCATTTATTGGTTGTTTTGATTGATCAATTTGGTAGTATATTTATTCGTTGATTTAGTCATTCATTGTTATAATCTGGTCACTTATTTAGTCATTTTTTTCTACTGATATATTTAGTCGTTGATTTTGTCGTTGATTGTTGTAATTTGGTCACTTATTCAGTCATTTTTTATTTAACTGGTCACTTATTTAGTTGTTGATTTAGTCATTGATTGCTATAATCTAGTCAAATATTTAGTTATTTTTTATTCACTGATATATTGTCATTGATTGTTGTTAACTGGGCACTTATTTAGTCATTTTTATGCACTATTCACTGATTTTTGTCAATTGGTAGTATATTTAGCCAATTTAATTATTAATTGATGTTAATTAGTAGTATAGTAACTAGTCATTTTAATTAACTGATATTTGAGGATTTAAGCATAAAACATAGAAATACACATCAATCATCAATTGCACACAATAAGACAACCATTGAGAAGGAAAAACTAGTCAACTTTATTAATAAAAGAAAGGTGTTCTAATTACAACTTAGAAATAGAGTTTTACAATTGTTATTTTCAGTCACAAGACTGAAAATATGAGTTACAATATTGCACAAAATGACTACAAGAAAGAAACTTCTCCAAAAAACTTCTACAATGATGGAAATGCATGCTTGAAGCCCTTTAATGCTAGCACATGCCCCTTTCATCTCTTAAAACTTTTACAACATGGGAAATATTCCTAGAGAAAATTGTAACGTGTAGAATCCAAGAAGGAGAGTGTTGATCATGTCCCATATATGAAGCTTTCTCCTTCAATGCAATCAACAATAACCTAGCTAGATTCTTTCCTCCTTTATATGCAATGTGCCATCTGATACGAGCAACAGGGTGCTACCTTTTCTACCATGAATAAAGTTGTGCCTCTATACAACCAACAAAATTACTATTAGTATCAATTCAAAAAGAATAAAAGTGCATTGTATATTGCAAGTTTACAAAATTCCAAACACAACAGAAAGATAAATCAAATAAAAAACTATAGCCTTGTCAACAAATTCCTTAAACAAAGTGTTCAACATAGGCCTGAAATATGCATATTGAACCCTTGATTTCATAACCTTGTTCAAAGTTTAAGAAAGGTGATATGCTTAGATTATAGAATGAAGTTGACATTATAGAATGAAAGCTATCAACACTAACTAGACTAGAACAACATTATCAATAGATATTTCCTAGAAACCAAGCCCAAGAATGCCATCAGACTTAATTAGACAACAAAAATGTCAACCCTGGTTCATGTGTTGTTTGAGTAAAGACTTGCACCATGGAAGAATCCATTTATACATAAATTGGATATTGATCCACTACCATATTGAATCTCACAGGATTCTCCTTCACAAACAAAAAATGATATATATATATTTTTTAGCAACTTCCTTAATATCCCCATGTAAACAGACTAAACTAAGTGGGGTTGAGGGTTTGAAGTAGAGTACCATATTCTTGGTATGTGCTTAACTTTGATGACTTTTATCTTGAATGAAAATAGCAAGCTAGCTGCACTATAAAATCATTGTTACAAAAATAACCACAAAATCCTCTTTAATTAAAATAATCCTTCTAGATGCCGGTATTGGCATGGTGTGATGGTTTATTGGTGGCATTGTTGTTCTTGCCACCAAGGTTCAAACCCCGTTGGGGTATTATTGTTGAATGTTGTATCTGGTTCATAGCTCCGGTCAAAAGCATTTACCCCTTGAATAAAAAAAAATTAAAAAAAAAAATCCTTCTAGATATTTCAGTTAATTTCTAAGAGAGCTAATTTCACTATCCAAACAATCATCAATCTATTTACTATATATAATTTCCTAGAATTCAGAATTTGAATGTGATGAAACTAACCATAATTACCAAATATTTGACACCAAAATGTAGTACGAAATAAATTTTTTGGCAAAATTCCTCAAAGAGATGTCATCTCACGGAATGAAATGATATGATTATAGAATGTGCACAAAATAGATTTTGCAAGGAAGCTCTCAAAATCTTTGAATTAATGAAGCACTCTGGAACACAAACATTGTAAGCTTTGCTTGTGTTCTAGATGCATGCATTCATCTAGGTTTAGTGGATGAGGGTTGCACATACTTCACACGTCAGTAACCCTTATGACATTACATATATAGTTGATCATTAGGTGTGCATGGTTGACCTTCATGCCCATGTTGGCTATCTTGAGGACACCCTAAACATTATTGTTGAGATTCCAATTAAACCTTTGGTTCCTATGGATCATATATGAATATAGGCTGAGTATTCCAATAACACTACTTTTTAGTTAGATCCTAAAAATGTTGCAACTTATGTTCTTCTCTAAAACATTTGTACAGAAGCGGGCAGGTGTGGTGAGGTTCAAAAGGTAAGGAGATTGTGGTGAAGGGGCACCAACACCTTGTGGTGTCTATAATAGGATTTAAAAAGGTTAAAAGGGTCATTTCAAGGTGTTTTCATCTTTGTTCCATGAGGAAATTGGAAAAAATGTAAAAACTTGAAAAATTGTCAAAATTGTCAAAGATGTCAAATTGGGTAAATCAAGGGATTTTGTTGTTTTAGGTCTAGAAGTCTTAATAAGAGTTAAATAAGGTATAAATGACCATATGTCAGGTGTCTAAAGGTATTTATATTCTTAAAAGTTCAATAATGACAAAAATGCAAAATATTGCAAATGTTGTCAAATTTGTGTTGATTTGCAAAATTAGAGTCATTTAAAGGGTGATTAGGTGCAAGTTGGTTGTTTTGGAGGTGGTTATGGATTTTAAATTCTATAATATGCCTTCTAAGGCTCAAATCAAGGTTTATGGAGGTGTAAAAAATTCACACAACAAGAATACCACATTTTTGGGTGCATTTTCTATGTTTTTTTTCACTATTTTCCAAAATTCTTTACTGTTGTACAGACCTGTACAGTCTCATAATGCTCTAAAAACTTCATTGAACATGTTTATATGTGTTTACTTTCATCTAATTTTGATTTGGAGTTCTCATTCATTGTTTTGTGAGAGAAATTGAAAATTTGTTGCAAGTACCCTGTTTTCCTTGCATTAAGGGCTTTAAAGGCAAAAAAATGAGATTTTGACCAATCCACCCACTATTTTCTTCTGTAACTCAGTGGATTGGTTCAAAATGTATTAGGTTAGATGTTACAATTGAATTTTTATCAAAATAAATTATTTTTGTGGTGAATGTGTGATGCCCTAGGGCTGACATGCAATTTTACCTTGAAAAGTGATGGCTTTGTAGTGCTTTTCAATGAATTATTGATGGAGTTGAGTTTGTAAGAATTTAAAATGTCAAGGTAGACCCTATGAAAGGTTTTTGAACCATTTATTTTTTTATCCAAGTCTGGGAATGAAAATTTTAACAAAACCCTTGTTTTTGCATTAGAAAAGGAGGTTTTTTGAGTTGGGAGTGTTTCTGGCCGTACAGGTGCAAACGAATTGTGGATTTTGTGGTTTTGGGCCATTTAATTTATTTATCCAAGGTTTCAAGGTGATTGGATAAGTTTGAAGGGTACTTCCTTTGTTAAATTGACCTCTTTTCCTTGTTTTTCCCATGGTGAGTGTATTGGAAGTCTAAACTGGTCCAAAGGAGTTATATCTGATATTGAAGTATGTTGTGTAAGTCCTTAATGGCTGTATAAAGCCATTATTTATTTGGTGAGTCTTTTGGAAAAGTTGGGTGAAAAGTCCCTTGAAGCTGTTTGGTTGTGCTGGTGGAAAGAATGCATCTAACAAGTGGATTTTTGAAGTTCTTTTGATTTACTTTGAAATTTGGGTTGACCATCTGTTGTTTGTCATTTCAAGTTTATTTCCACCTTGGGTTTGCATCAAAGTGGTATCAGAGCATCAGGCACAAGATCTTGTTGTTGGTTGTTTGATTTTGTAGGTTGTGAAGGATGCCTCCAAAGGCTAGTGCAATGGCTAAATAAATACAAGAGTTGAAGGAGAAATTGGCAAGGAAGGAGAGGATCTACAAAGAATATCAAGATGCTACTATAGCAAGGATAGCTGCTTTGGAGAAGAATCAAAGGAGAGGAGTTGTAGATGAAGAGCAAAGTGATGAAGAGGCTGAAGGGGATCCTCTAGTTCCAGATGAAGAAGATGAACTAGATCATGATGAAAGAAGAATGCTTAGGATGTTGAAAGTGGTCAAGGGTGACAATAATCCTAAGGTAAAATTTGATGTGCCCATGTATGGAGGTAAGATGGATAGTGAAGAAGTTTTGGCATGGATTGATGCATTGGATAACTTTTTTGAGTTTGAAGATATTGATGACAGCAAGAAGGTTAAGTATGCAAAGACAAAGTTGAAAGGACCAGCTCTTACATGGTGGAATTTTGTGCAAGAGGATAGAGTCAAGAAAGGTAAGCCTAAAATAT
>VDFB02000008.1:199903841-199963248 GCA_007258455.2 Sequoia sempervirens
CAAGAATACCACGTTTTTTGGTGCATTTTATGTGTTTTTTTCACTATTTTCTAGAATATTTTACTACTGTATAGACCTGTACAATCTCATAATGCTCTGAAAACTTCATTGAACATGTGTATATGTGTTTACTTTTATCTGCTTTTGATTTGGATTTCTCATTCATTGTTTTGTGAGAGAAATTGAAAATTTGCTGCAAGTACCCTGTTTTCCTTGCATTAAGGACTTTGAAGGCAAAAAAATGAGATTTTGACCAATCCACCCACTATTTTCTCCTGTAACTTAGTGGATTGATTTAAAATGTATTAGGTTAGATGTTACAATTTATGTTTCATCAAAATAAATCATTTTTGTGGTGAATGTTTGATACACTAGGGCTGAAAATGCAATTTTTCCTTGAAAAGTGATGGCTTTGAAGTGCTTTTCAATGAATTATTGATGGAGTTGAGTTTGTAAAAATTTAAAATGTCAATTTAGACCCTATGAAAGGTGTTTGAACCATTTATTTGTTTATCCAAGTCTGGGAATGAAGATTTTAACAAAACCTTTGTTTTTGCATTAGAAAAAGAGGTTTCTTGAGTTGGGAGTGTTTTTGGCCATACAGGTGCAAACCAATTGTGTATTTTGTGGTTTTTGGCCATTTAATTTGCTTTCTCAAGGTTTCAAGGTGATTGAATAAGTTTGAAGGGTACTTCCTTTGTTAAATTGACCTATTTTCCTTATTTTTCCCATGGTGAGTGTATTAGAAGTCTAAATTGGTCCAAAGGAGTTATATCTGATATTGAAGTATGTTGTGTAAATCCTTAATGGGTATCTAAATCCATTATTTATTTGGCAAGTCTTTTGGGAAAGTTGGGTGAAAAGTCCCTTGAAGCTGTTTGGCTATGTTAGTGGAAAGAATGCATCTAACAAGTGGATTTTTGAAATTCTTTTGATTTGCTTTGAAATTTGGGTTGACCATCTGTTGTTTTTCATTTCAAGTTTATTTCCACCTTGGGTCTACATCAAAGTGGTATCAGAGAATCAGGCACAAGATCTTGTTGTTGGTTGTTTGATTTTGTAGGTTGTGAAGCATGCCTTCAAAGGCTAGTGCAATGGCTAAAGAAATACAAGAGTTGAAGAAGCAATTGGAAATGAAGGAGAGGATATACAAATAATATCAATATGCTACTATAGCAAGGATAGTTGCTTTGGAGAAGAATCAAAGGAGAGGAGTTGTAGATGAAGAGCAAAGTGATGAAGAGGCTGAAGGGGATCCTCTAGTTCCAGATGAAGAAGATGAACTAGATCCTGATGAAAGAAGAATGCTTAGGATGCTGAAAGTGGTCAAGGGTGAAAATAATTCTAAGGTAAAAGTTGATGTGCCCATGTATGGAGGTAAGATGGATAGTGAAGAAGTTATAGCATGGATTGATGCATTAGATAACTTTTTTGAGTTTGAAGATATTGATGATAGCAAGAAGGTTAAGTATGCAAAGACAAAGTTGAAAGGACCAGCTCTTACATGGTGGAATTTTGTGCAAGAGGATAGAGTCAAGAAAGGTAAGCCTAAAATATGTTCTTGGGATAGAATGGTAGCAAAAGTTAAGGCTCAATTCTTACCAATAGATTATGCTATTCAAACTTTCATGAAATTGCAAGAATTAAAGCAAAGAGAAATGGATGTGATGTCTTACACTGAAGAGTTTCATAGATTGTGTATAAGAGCAGGTCATAATGAAGATGAAGTGGAGAGAGTGGTTAGATACTTGAGTGGTTTGAGGTTGAATATAAGGGATGAGATCAGCCTCAATCCACCTAAAACATTTGAAGAATGCTTTCAAATGGAAATGAGGGCAGAAGATAGAATCAAAATGAGACAAGAGAGACAAGCAAGGGGTAGAGGTGGTGTGAATAGAGGAAGAGGTTCAAGGCAATCCAAGGAAGAACATGAAGAGGCTGATAAAAGAAAGGAACAAGCTCCTGAATCAAGAGGTGGATGGAGAGGTGGAAGAACAAACTTCAAGTCAAAGAGGGATTTCAATGAGTTTTCAGGTAGATGTTTCAAGTGTAATGAATTTGGACACCCCTTCTTTAAGTGTCCTCAAAATCAAGGTGCAACTTCAAGTGGTGATAGGAGGAATGAGAGAACACAATTGGTTCAAGAGGAAGAGTATGAAAGTTCTACAAGTATAAGTAGGCCTGCAGATCCAGAAGTGGGAGAGGCACTCATGATGAGAAGAACATTGATGCAAACACCAAAGGAAGAAGACATGAGCCAAAGGAGTTTATTCAGAACCTCATGCAAATGCAAAGGTAAAGTGTGTCAAGTTGTTATTGATTCAGGTTCTCAAGATAACATGGTGTCTAGGGAAATGGTAGATAAGTTGAGTTTAGAAAAGATACCTCATGTAGCACCCTACAAGGTTTCTTGGGTGAATGATAGTCAAACTTTAGTGGTGAATGAACAAGCTTATGTAGATTTCTAGATGGGGGAGTACAAAGATAGAGTCCTATGTGACATATTGCTTACGAATTGTTTTCATCTTCTCTTAAGAAGACCATGACAATATGATAGAAGGTCTATGTATGATGGTTGGGCCAATACTTACACAATATGGAAGGATGATCAAAGCTATAAGTTAACTCCTTTGCAAGAAAGAGGGTAGATAAAAGGTAAGTCAAAAGTGATTATGTTTGGTAGAAAGCAGCCCTTAAGGCGTGAAGACAAAAGGGACAGTGCATTTTCTAATTTGCAGCAGGGTAATAGTGTTAGGACAGTGATTGAAACACCTTCAAATGGTGTTAAGGTAGTGAACAATATGATTTTGCAAAGGACAGTATCAAAACACATGTCAAAGTCTGATTTTAACACAATAAATGCTAACAAATCTGTAGGGATGTATGAGAAACAAGGTGGCATACTCAAAGAGTTCAATGAGCAGGGTGTAGTGATTGTTGGGACCATAGTGTGTCCTATTGTTGAATGTAAAGTCACAAAGATAGTGGGAGTTGCTGATGTAAAGGTAAATAGAGTTTCCAATGCTTGGGAATATGTTGATAGAGGTGTGAAAGGTCTGAGGATAGTAAGGAGTGCACACAATCCTTCAAGGAACACAAAACTGATCACAGGGAAGAGCATGCACAAAATGAACAACAATTGCAAGTATATGAATGAAAACAAGGAAAGTGCAGGGTTTTTTCTTGCTAATGACTTTTTATGTACAGGTATAAGGTCTGAAGCAGCATCACAACATGATTTAAGGACAAAAAGGCAGCAAACACAACTGAAGAAGCATGGAGCAGCAGGGTCAATGCTTGGAGCAACTAGTACTTCTTGGGACAAGGGTATTTTTCTTGATGGGTTGTATGGTGCAGGGGCACCAACATCTTGTGGTGTCTATAATAGGATTTAAAAAGGTTAAAATGGTCATTTCAAGGTGTTTTCATCTTTGTTCGATGAGGAAATTGGAAAAAATGTAAAAACTTGAAAAATTGTCAAAATTGTCAGAGATGTCAAATTGGGTAAATCAAGGGATTTTGTTGTTTTGAGTATAGAAGTCTTAATAAGAGTTAAATAAGGTCTAAATGACCATATTTCAGGTGTCTAAAGGTATTTAGAGTCTTAAAAGTTCAATAATGGCAAAAATGCAAAATATTGTAAATGTTGTCAAATTTGTGTTTATCTGCAAAATTAGAGTAATTTAAAGGGTGATTAGGTGCAAGTTGGTTGTTTTGGAGGTGGTTATGGATTTTAAATATTATAATATGCCTTATAAGGCTCGAATCAAGGTTGATGGAGGTGTAAAAAACTCACACAACAAGAATACCATATTTTTTGGTGCATTTTATGTGTTTTTTTCACTATTTTCCAGAATTCTTTACTGCTGTACGGACCTGTACAGTCTCATAATGCTCTGAAAACTTCATTGAATGTGTGTATATGTGTTTTATTTCATCTTCTTTTGATTTGGAGTTCTCATTCATTGTTTTGTGAGAGAAATTGAAAATTTGCTGCAAGTACCCTGTTTTCCTTGCATTAAGGGCTTTAAAGGCAAAAAAATGAGATTTTGACCAATCCACCCACTGTTTTCTTCTGTAACTCAGTGGATTGGTTCAAAATATATTATTTTATATGTTACAATTGATGTTTCATCAAAATAAATCATTTTTGTGGTGAATGTGTGATGCCCTAGGGCTGAAAATGCAAATTTTCCTTGAAAAGTGATGGCTTTGAAGTGCTTTTCAATGAATTATTGAGGGAGTTGAGTTTGTAAGAATTTAAAATGTCAAGACAGACCCTATAAAATGTGTTTGAACCATTTATTTGTTTATCCAAGTTTGGGAATGAAGATTTTAACAAAACCCTTGTTTTTGCATTAGAAAAGGAGGTTTTTTGAGTTGGGAGTGTTTCTGGTCGTATAGGTGCAAAAGAATTATGGATTTGGTGGTTTTGGGCCATTTAATTTGCTTCCCCAAGGTTTCAAGGTGATCGGATAAGTTTGAATGGTACTTCCTTTGTTAAATTGACCTCTTTTCCTTGTTTTTCCCATGGTGAGTGTATTGGAAGTCTAAACTAGTCCAAAAGAGTTATATCTAATATTGAGGTATGTTGTGTAAGTCCTTAATGGGTGTCTAAATCCATTATTTATCTGGTGATTCTTTTGGGAAAGTTGGGTGAAATGTCCCTTGAAGCTGTTTGGCTGTGTTGGTGGAAAGAATGCATCTAACAAGTGTAACTTTGAAGTTCTTTTGATTTGCTTTGAAATTTGGGTTGACCATCTGTTGTTTGTCATTTCAAGTTTATTTCCACCTTGGGTCTGCATTAGATTGATGAGAGATAGAGGAATTAAAAAGATACATGCATGTAGTTGGATTGAAGGGCATAAAATGGTACATGCTTTTTTGTGTAGGAGATAGATCACATCCACAAACATGGGAGATCTATGCAAAAATGAAGAAATTGGCTTGGAAAATGAAGGCAACAAGGTATTTCCAGATTTAAGACTCTTACTCAATGTTGTGGAATAGAAGAAAAAAGAATCATTTATCTACCACCATAGTGAAAAGTTAGCAATTGCATTTGGTTTGTTAAATATGGCCCCTGGTACAACTATTAGAGTTGTTAAGAACCTTCAAGTATGTTCCAATTTTCATATTGTATCTAAATTCATCTCCAAGATTGTTGCAAGAGAAATTGTTCTGAGAGATGTGAACCATTTGCACCATTTTACACACGGACAATGTTCTTGTGGAGAATATTGGTGATGCTAAATGAAACAATTTGAGAAATAGGCTTACCCTTTAATAATGTGCACTATATTATTTATCTAGTAATAACGAAGGGACATCCATCAAAGAATAATAGTAGGGATTTTTTTTGTCATATGTTGTAGCTACAAGTGCCATATTAGACATACATGAAAATGTAGAAGCAATATACACAAGGAAAGTGAATTGTTTAAAAAAAATTCCTCAAAGAAATTTGATATTTCATTTTATAGTTTAACCACAATACTACACCATTTTGACATGATCCTTGTGGTGATGTTGGATGTTACCCCTACACCACAGTGTTATTGCTCGACCTTTGCAGTAATGTGGGATGTTACCGCTACACTACATGGTTATTGCTCGACCTTCGTGGTAATGCGGGATGTTACCATTACATTGCACCATGTCTTCTTGGCTCTTGCAGGGATGTGTGAGAAGTATTTGATTTATCACCATACCGCACATTTATTTCTTGGCCTTTGTGGTAATGCGAGATTTCATTGCTACACCGCACTGTGTCTTCTTGGCTCTTGCGGTATGGCAGT
Source organism: Sequoia sempervirens (assembly GCA_007258455.2). NCBI lineage: Eukaryota > Viridiplantae > Streptophyta > Pinopsida > Cupressales > Cupressaceae > Sequoia > Sequoia sempervirens. The sequence goes on from VDFB02000008.1 coordinate 199,909,640, forward strand.
ATTATGAAACTTGTCACAACAGTCTTATGAAACTTTTCATGACCATATACTACCTTGACACAACAGTCTTATGAAACTTGTCAATATTTATGGGAACCTTTTAAATTACATTCAGATCTATAAGTAAACTATCCTATAGGGATGACAGTCCCAAGAAACATGGAAATGGTTACACCAATAAATAGTTAACTAGAAACCATGAATTTTCAATGCATAATGGAGAATATACAAAGAGTTATGTCAATGAGAAAACATCCTTGGAGAATTTTCATCAAAAGTATGACAATCTAAGAGTTCATTAAATTAGAAAATCATATACCCTCAAAGACCTAACAGCCATATAGACCTAGTGATAGCTTTCAAAGTCATAAGAATAAATTCATAAGAGAATAGATGCAAGAGCATGAAAAGACACTGAGATGGAAGGGAAGTTGATATAGTTGAAGAATCAAACTTGTAGTGAGAAGGTAGGGAGAAAAAAGTAATTGACAGTCAAGAGCATCATGGTAGTTTCTCAGGTGACTATATTTGGGCAAAGAGAGAACTTAGTGAAAACATTACCATCAAAACAATAAGGATACTCAAAACCCTACCAAACCCTAGGGCCTTTTTCATCACCTTGTAGAGATCTCAAACATGCATGAAAATATTTCACAGAGACTAAAATCATCTCTATTTTTGATGATCATGAAAAGTAACAAAAAGTAACAAAAAATTAGACTTACAAGTGATGAAAATAAGTACATGGAAAGTATATTATGCTGATTTTTATTTTTTTCTAAATTAACCATTAACTGTCCAATACAATCTAACAAAATACAAATATATAATGAAATATTATGATTAACAAAATGATAATTTTAACGGTTATCTTAAGGTAGACAAAAAAAATTGTGCAAGTGAAAAATAACACCCTTAGATTATTCTGAACAAATAACATTTACATTTACATCATTTTCAAGAAACAATTTTTTAGATCTGTCCATCTGTACAAAAATCAAATCAAACCTACAATGATCTCAAAGATATGAAGATTTAAAAATCTGATATTTTTAGATATATTATTGGGTGTATCCTACAAACTTCATCATAGAAGGATGGGTCATTACCTCATTTAGAATTAGATGTGGAACTACTTTCATTGTTTCCATAGAATAAAAAATAGGCCTAACAAATGTTGGAAGAAATAACCCTATAAACATGCAAAATGAAAAGCTAAATCAATAGTAATTTACTAAGTTTCATTCAACTTCTCTGTAATCATTTTAAATACCTAATTTTATGGTATAAAAATTTATAATATGAAGTTTATCTATTCAAATAGCTTAAATAATTTTAAGTTATAAAACTGATAAATAGGCTTTAGCAATTCAAAAAAAATTTGCTTCTAAAATTTTAAATATCTTTACTATATCTATTTACCATTGTTAGAGAGTTGCAAACTGTGAATTTTACTCTATCCTATAGGACTAAGAAAGGAAGAACACTGTCAAATAGTGATTGAATCATAACAAACAGTCTGAAAACAATGAAATTTACTATCAAATAGGGACAAAGATCTGTCCTCTAAGTCATTTGCACATGGTGATTGAGAACACAGTGAGTACAAAGTAAAAGGGCAATTCACCTCAAACTCTAGAGTACCTGAGTATGATAGTACATAAGCTTCTAGTGTTTCTAGATAGAACCTATAGTGGAAAAGTGTAGTCTCCATCTGAAAGAACCATCTTCAGAGCTCTTCCCTAAAATAAGGGTTTAAAACATTAGAATAAAAGCAATACCATATTTCTAAAGTAACAATTTGTATCAAGCCAAATGTCAAAAAGTATAATTAAAAAGACAAATCCTTACAATTGGACCTCAAATTGGACCAAGCAGATTTATTGTTTTATCTTTAGAATGTAGGAACTTTCTCTATTAGAGCTTCACAACCTCAAATTGGATGTCAAATTGGACAAATAAAATTTATTATTTTATCTTTAGAATGTAGAAACTTTCTCTATCAGAGCTTCACGGCCTCAAATTGGATATGAAATTGGTCCAATAGATTTATGATTTTATCTTTAGAATGTACAAACTTTCTCTATCAAATATTAAAGATGTTAGGTTGGATGTCAAATTGGACCAGCAAATTTATGATTTTATCTTTAGAATGTAGGAACTTCCTCTGTCGGATATTCAAAAACTCCTATACTTAGGTTCTGCTTCTGAGAGAAAACACCTAGAAGTGTTTCAGACTGGCTCAAGGTACTCTCCAACCGAGTTATGTCACTAATAGCAATCCAATTTTTCTTGAACCGTCCATACCCGAATGTTGCATCACAATCTATTATTCCTGCACATAAAAATGCCACATATTAATCCCTTATAAATAAAACTAAAAATCATCATAAAATCATAATTAATAAATAATTTTAGTTTCAAAAAGAATCTGATGTCATTTACTATCAAAACAAAAGTTGCATAAATCACAAAAAATCCATGAAGCCATCCATCGAAAGAGAAAATAAGCAATGTAAGGATTTGAGCAATATAAGTCCAAAGGGTTATGTTTTAATGGTAATGGAATCACCATAAGAGAACAATCAAGGAACAAATTCTTATGATTGTAATTATGTGATCCATAACTCTATTGGTCATGTGGAATAGTTGTGCTATAACAAATTCAGGATGCATTCATGTGTGACCCAAGTTTAATGTGGCTATGTTGTGATAGAAATGGAGACACTCATATGAGCACAATTTATGTACAAATCACTGTCATCACAATTAGGTGTCAATCATCATTGGGTGCATTCAGGTTGACTCAAGTTTAACATTTTACGATGTAATGATAGCATGATCCAAGAGCAATTACCTCTTGCTACAATAAAGAGCCTATAACTCTGGTTGATATGTAGAGTGGTTGTGTTATATCAATTATGTAGTGCATTCAAGCACAACCCATGTTTAATGGGCTATTCTAGAGTGATCAATATTTTCTAAACCTTATGAATGTTACTTAGAAGTGTACAACTTAAACTACAAACCAAGTTTGTTACATACTTGAATGAAATCTTGGGTTACCAAAAACTATAATAATGTGATCTACTAATAACCATTATGGAAAGTATTAAAGCAAGACCCATGCTATATAGGATAAATTTACCTGATCAGGTTTACATACCTTAATGATCAAACACAAGCTTCCCACACACTCTAGGATACAATCCAAGATCATACCACAACCCTGTCAAGACAGCTAATTTTTTGACCCAAGATTTAAGGTTGTTTTTTAATACCAACATAAGCATTGCTAAGAGCATGACTAGGGTACAAACCCGAGGCCTCCATAGAAACATAAACCATAACTCTAGCAGATTAGTGAGGTTGCAATACCAGAAAGATTGAGACATTGTAGCCAATAACAAAATCTTGCAATCTAAAGATTGTAGCCAATAACAAGCACACTATGTAGCTTAGTGACATTTGTAAATGCAATCTATGGTAAGAAGAATGATAGTCACTTGAGGTGTGACAGTCAAAAAGAGGCTGAGAAATGATAAGATAATAAAGCTCAAACCTTGCATAGTAAAGTGGATATTTTAATAGTGAGTTTCCTTACCCCCTTGCTGACCTTAATGGTTTTTCAAATGATATTGTCAGTGTTAGACAAGGAAAATGCAACCAGGGAAAACTATCCAAATGAAGTAACAGTGGTAATCACAAGTTCAATGTTTCTTCTTAGCTATTGTATAATGGAGGTAGTGGATTGCATGTTTGAGCATTTTTTTGAGACTCATCAAATATGGGAGAATATTGAATAATACCTTGTGGATTGTGAAGTAGCGACAATAAGGTTGAAGGATCTTAAGAACCACAATACCATGAAATAGTGAGTCTCCTATAGTAAGTAGGTAGTCTATAGGGTATAGTTTGATTTTATAGAAGGATTCTCATGAAAGGAATCTTCAAATGACAATGAGTGATTTGTTTGAGATTGTAGGTGAGGGTGCAATATGCAATCTTAAAGGTAGTTATCAAAGCACTAAATGTGCAAGAAAATCAAATTGTACACAACAAACAATTCACAATGTTATCTTGCATAATGCCTTGAGTTTGAAGACAAAATATCATTGTATCTTGATGAAAGTAGTGACCCTAATGGTCAATCACTAGCAGCCATGATTTTAAAACATGTTATTGTGCTTATGGAGGCAACATTTTAAGCAAGGCAGTGAGTGGTGGTTTGGAACAATGGTAGGTGTGAAGAAATTTCTTTATATGCATACTATACAGTCTAGCTTAAGACAACATTCTTAGAAGAGATTGGAGATGGATTATGGAACTCAAGGGTTACCATGATAAGGATTAAAGAAAAGATTGAGATCTATTTAAAAGCCACTGTCATGAAGATATTAAAGATGTCACATGTAAAACCCTAGCACCTGGAGTAATGAATACAATTCCAAAGAGGACAATGCACTAGGGTAGATTTAGTAGATCTCCATATTATCTAATCACATGCAAATACCTCATTTATTTATTTTTTAATTAAAATAAATCATTCTAAACCCAATATAGGATACATTGATTCTTCAAAAGCATCTGAAGGAATTTGAGATTATGCAAATATATGTCAATTAAATACTTGGATTACAAATAGTAGCATGAACAATGTAACCCTTGTTGAGAAAATCAGGAATGAGATAAGAAAAAATGAATCCTATGCCTCCTATCACACACATCTCCTTACCATTCTCTGTCATTCTTTACAGAAACACTTCTCCATTTTGGTGAGCTATGCATGAAAATAAGGTTTCAACGAAGGTTTTAGAGTATGTTTATTAAAATGAAAACTCCATTCTAGCAGGCTACACCTAAAAATAAGATTTCGACGAAAGTTTTAGAGTATGTTTATTAAATTTTTATAGTATTTTGGCAGGATATATTCTTGATTCCTTAAATGATTTATTCAAATGGATTGTGACTAAATAAATTACCAACTATTTAGTCATTTTTATTTGTGTGACTAAATATTTTTTAGTCAACGACCAAATTAGTCATTTATTTACTCATTTATAGTTGACTTGCAAAAAATTAGTAGAATTTAGTCATTTTTAGTTGTTGTGACTAAAATTTTAGTCACCTAGTCATTTATTTGTCAAATTCTACTAGTGGAGGGAGTAAACATTGTCTCTTAATTTCTAGGGCCCAAAAGGCCCATAGTCTCTAAATACCATCTAAACTTCTCTATGCTCACAGGCTTAGTTAAATAATTAGCAACATTCATCAATGTCTCTACATTAACTAGCTTCACCCTGCTATCTTCAACCATATTTATAACAAAATGATATTGTACATCAATGTGCTTGGTCCTAGCATGAAATGTCAGGTTCTTGGCTAGACATATTGCACTCTGACTATCACTACACCTTGTTTTATTCCAATATCTGAACATAGTCTCTTAAGCCAAATGGCTTCTTTATAAGCATGACTAGCTACCATATACTCTACTTCAATAGTGGACAAAGCAACCATAACTTGTCTCTTACTCATCCAACTAATTGCACCACCAAATAAAGTAAACACATAATCACTGGTGGATTTTCTGCCATCAACATCACCTACCCAGTCTAAATCCACATAACCATGAATATCAAGGGAAATATCATCTTCAGTCATATTACTATGATAACACAAGGAATAGTCTAAGGCACCGCACAAATATCTAAAGACTCTTTTAAGTGCATCCCAATGAACTCTACCGGGATTAGACATATATTTGGAAAGAACTCCCACTGCTTGGGAAATGTCTGGTCTAGTAAAAACCATAGCATGCATCAAGCTTCCAACTACACTTTGGTAAGGAACTCTACTCATGTCTTCCATCTCTGATGGGGATGTTGGACAATCTAAAATAGATAAATTTGTTCCAACTAAAACATGAACACACAATGGTCTACAATCCTACATATCAAACCTCTGTAAAATTGAGTTGACATACTTACTTTGGCCAAGCCATAGCTTTCTATTTATTCTATCTCTTTTAATTTCCATCCCAAGAATTTGTCTAGTTGCACCAAAATCTTTCATTTCAAATTTAGTAGCAAGTTGAGATTTCAGTTCTAAAATCATACCTTTCCCTTTTCCAATAAATAACATTTCATCAACATATAATGCAATAAATAGGAAATGATCACCATAAATTTTATAATAAACACAATGTTCTGATTTAGAACGCTCAAATAACAAACTCAACACATATGTATCAAATTTTTGGTACCACATCCTAGGACTCTGTTTTAGGCCATACAAAGATTTATTCAATTTGAAAACTAACTTTTACCTTTCACCACATAGTGCTCTAAATATTTCATATAAATATCCTCCTCCAAATCACCATGAAGGAAAGCAATTTTCACATCCATTTGCTCAACCTCTAAATTATAAGTAGTAGCAATAGAAAGAAAAAATCTAATGGATTTCATTTTTGCAACAAGGGAAAATATCTCACCATAGTCAACACCCTCAACTTGAGAGTAACCCTTTACAACCAACCTTGCTTTGTACTTCTCAATACCTCCATCTGAACCAATATTTTTCTTGAACACCCATTTGTAACCAACATGTTTTTGTCTTTCATGCAATGGTACAAGATCCCATGTATCATTCTTTTTCAAAGATGTCATTTCTTTATCCATAGAAATCTTCTAGGATTATGCATCATTCATACCTAGTGTCTCTTCTATAGATCTAGGTTCATCCATGTTAGTATTCAAAGAAAAAATAAATCTCCAATCATCAGGTGAATACCTTTCAGATGGTTGTCTATGCCTTGTACACCTACAAACTATAGTAATGGAAAAAGTAGCCTTTTTCCTTACTTGGTTTGATAATTGACATTAAACTGAACTAATGATGTCTTGGAGTGGTTTTGTAATGTGTTGTATACATTCACACTATTCTAGGACCTTTATACACTAAAACATGCCTTAATTGATCCTTTGTAAAAGTATCGTAAAGTTTTATAACACACTTTCATACCTTTTTAGGATGTATTTGCTTAATTAAGCCTAATGGGCCCCTTTTTAATAAAATGTATTTAAATTTGTACCTTATTTAAGTGTTGTAAAGTGTTATAAGGCACTTTCACACTTATCTAGGTGGTCATTAATTAATTGTGGTTAATTGGAGTAGTTAACCCCTTTTTAATTCAAATTTAAGCCTTAATTATGACACCTTCCGAAGATCTATCCTGACACTCATAATTTAATTAATAAAATATTTCATTGGGAAAAGTTAGGTCCTCCCTTAATAGGACCCCCCTTTTTTAGTTGATCTGAAATGGGTTTTTGGTCCTCTTCCAATCCCCATGGATTAGGTCCTAGTAAATTGAGCCAGGACCCATTCACCCTAGGTGACGAATGGGTCCTACCTTATTTTGAATTTCATTCTAGAAGGAATTTAATAATGTTTGTTTCCAGATTTGGTGTTGGCCTTAATTATTTGAATTTTGGGGTTAGTCTCCTAATTTAGTATAAATAAAGGGTTAATTCACATTGTTTCACCCAACAATTTTGAGAGAGCATTCATATAGCAAATGGGAGTTCACAAGAGCATTACAAGAGCATTCATAAGTTAATGTTGCATTGAGGATATATTTATGTAAGCATCATTTCACATCCAAGATCTAAATTCTTTATGGCCACTACATGTTAGATTGCATATTTGTATTACAAGACATCTTTCAAGATATTAACACTTCATTATTTCATGTTTCATGCTTCAGTTTCCTTATTTCATCATGTGGTTTAATTACCTACAAGGGGTTTGACCAAGGAAAACCCCCATTCAATAACAATCAACAAGTTGTTCTTCCCTTGAGTGTGTGATTGCAGATTTACAGGTTGAAGATCAAGTAGAGCAAGATTTGGAGCAAAATTTTCAATGTTGTCAAGTTGCAAAAGTTGTCATTTAAAGTGCAAAATCAAAGCATTGAAGCTCCAAATTATTTACAGGTTTTTAGAAGTTGACAACTGAGGATCTGAGAGTACATACATCAAAGAATAGAACCCATATCTCAGTTTTAGAAACCCTAACATGGACCCATTCTCCACTTAAGGCGAATGAGTCCTCTATGGCCTAAAAACAACAAGTTTTTGACAAGGTACACATCATTTCAAGTGATCTCAAAACTCCCCTTTTCATTGCTATAATAGTTAGGGATAGTTTCTGATTGTCAATTGTATCTTTTAGCTCTCATAATTGAGTGTTTTAATAGGAAAATATCTAATGGTTTATCATCTTGTTCATTCATGGTGGTAAACCCTACTTTTTTCTATTAAGCACAAACAAGCTGAGTTGGAGGTTCTTCCTCCTCTTCTAAAAATCCAGAGCTAGATGATCTCTCCTCAAATTCTTGTCTATCCTTGGGCCTCAATTCAACTTTCTCAGGGGTAGAAGGAAATTGAATCACATCTTCCTATTTATTTTGTTATGGCTGCAATATAACATAAGAAGACTTAGTTTCTCTAAAAATAACAGTTCTACTATGTATTACCTTCTCTACAACAAGATCCCAAAGCTTGTATCCTTTCACACCATAACTATATTTGATGAAGATACATTTCACAACCTTGTTCTCCAAGGTTTTTGCTTCTCCTTTGCCACATGTGGATATGCCTTGCAACCAAAAACTCTAAAATGCCTTAATGAAGGCTTGTGAATCGACCATGCCTCTATAGTTGTCTTATCAACAAGAGCTAATGTAGGAGACCTGTTAATAAATTAAGAGGTAGTGACAACAACTTCAGCCCAAAACTTTTGTTCTAGAATAGCACCACTAGCACCACTCAACATACTCCTAGCCTTCTCCATCAGTGTCCTATTCATTCTTTCTGCAACTCCTTTTTTTGTGGAGAATACAAAGTTGTCTTATGTCTATGAATGCCACAATCTTTATAGAATCTATCAAAATCATTAGAGAAAAATTCACCACCATATCAATCCTCAAAAATTTTATTTTCTTTCCAGTTTGCAACTCAACCATTGCTTTAAATTCTTTAAATCAACTAAAAAATTTAGATTTACTCTTTAGAAAACATACCCATGTCCTTCTAGTATATTCATCAATAAATGAAACATAATATATGGATTTATCGAAGGAACATATACAAGACCAAAAAATCAGAATGAATAAGATCCAATACACCACAATATTTATGACAACTCGAGTAAAACTAAATGCAGTTTTGTTTTCCATAAATGCAATGCTCACAGAAATCAAATTCAAGATTACAATCAGATAGACCTTCAACAAGGTTTTAATTTTTTGAGCTCCTTAGACCCTTTTCTCCAATGTGGCCAAGTTTCTAGTGCCATAACATAGTTTTCTTTGTAGGTAACTTTGTATTAGAAAAAAGAGCACCACTGGGTACCCGAAAGCCATGACCATCTACTAAAGGTGAAAACCTCACTTCTTCCACATACTTGCTTTTCACAAAAGTACTATTGCACTCAACAGTGCATGCATCAAGCTTATACAATGTCCCATATCTAACACCTCTATAAATCACCATAGGACCTCTAACCATCTTGCATCCTGCATCAAAAAATACTACCTGTACACCCGCATCTACTAGTTTTCTCACAGATAACAAATTTGTGATAATCCAAGGATATGCAACACACCATTAATCCTTTTTATTCTACCATCAGGAAACCTAATTTTAACCTTACCACATCCAATAATGTCTAAATGAGAATAATCACCCAAGTACACCTTACCACCATAAAATTATTCATATTCAGAAAAAAAATCTCTATTAAAGGTCATATGAAAAGATGCACTTGAGTCAATTAACCATGCATCATTACCTAGACAAGTTGCCAAAGTTGTAATGAATGTGTCACAATCTTCCTTCTCGAACTTAGAATCAGAATCAAATTTCTTCTTTTTCTTCTTTACAGTCTTTATGAACATGTCCAGGCTTACCTCAATTCTAGCAAATAACTTTGGACTTTCCAAGAGATTTAGATATCCCCTTGTTCTTGGATTTGTCATGCTTCTCATTCTTCTTTCCTTTTTCCTTAGGTCTTCCATGAACATTTAGGGCCTCCTTGGTAGTTATGGATACATCCTCCTCATCTCTTCAGAAAGAAAAGAACCCACCACATCTTTAGTCTTCAAAGTGACAAAAGTACTCCCAATAGCCATAACAAGAGAATCCTATGAATCGGGAAAAGAATAAAGCAAGATCTAACATTTCTCCTCATCCGTTTTAACACTAACTGATACCAAGTGAGCCACCAACATATTGAATGCTTCTAGGTGGTATGTGATTTGTCCACTTTCTTCCATTCTCAATGAATACAAATTCTTCCTCAAGAAAATATTGTTCACTAAAGATTTGGATTGATACATCTCACCAAGCTTCTATCATATTTTTCATATAGAGGCCCCCTCATGGACATTAATTAAAATAGAATCTACCAGGTAGACCCTTGGCTTTATAGTCCATAACATCATATTGAGCAGCTTGAGTAGGAACTACAGGCCTTGAAACATTCTCCTCAATAGCATCCCATAGATCTCGATCTATCAACAAATCCTCCATCTTTAGCTTCCTTATTTTAAAATTATTTCTAGAAAATTTCTCCAACTCTATTCTCCTTGATGAACTTTCAATCTAAAAATTCATTCAATAAGATCACAAAGTGTTTTCTTCATGAGCTCCCACTCAACCCACAACTGAAACCAATGGTGATCAAGCTCTGATACCACTTGTAAGGAAGCTAAGGTAGCATATCAACTTTCTACACTAATCTTGATAGGAGAATAATGTAAAAATTTACAGATATTTAATAGTTGCATAAACTTAAAAGAATAAACATAAATATCATGCATACCATGACATAATGATTTACGTAGGGAAAACCCTTTCAGGAGAAAAAACCCCATACTCCAAAATTCGTCCAATATATTATTCAGAAATCACAAATATTACAATATACTTGTAGAGCAAGCTTCTCACAAGAGTATCACCACCAAAGATCAAGAGACAACATGACCACTATTAGAATCTCAAAATACATCACTGTCTACAATCGTAGTACAACACCCTCATAAAATAGGGTTACATTCTAGGGCAAGATAGGCCAACAAAATATTTTCCATTAGATCTAAAACCTAATAACGAATGGTCCAGATTTACAATATATCATTATTTAATGTATGTTAGCCATTTTAGGAGTTTCCTAAAAATGTTAACATGCTCACATTTTGCTCCTCCATGCAACTCATGCTCCCATTTTATATTACACCTATTGATGTAACTAGGATATATATATTCATGTATATATCCTATCAACAATAACCTTTATATAATTGCAAGGTTGAGACACATTTTCCCAATACTCATCACATCACACTTCAGATAAGGAATTAACCTTGTATATATACCACTTCCAAAACAAACATAAATTAGGTTGGCCTAATTGATGTTTCATGCATCCTCATACCTAATCGGCTCAAGATTGAACCACACATGCCTCATAGAATTAAAAATAACATATACATAATTATAATAGGTTGGAATGACCTATAATTACTCTCATAAGTCAGATCCATACATCCTTTAATTCCACATGACCTCAAACCCTTTAGGTTGGCACCATTGGTGAAGAAAAAATGGAATGAACCAACTGTTCATCCAAATTTTGACACATGTACCTCCATAGTACTTTCCACATGGAACAAAGACACTTCTGAAATATCTAAACACTCCTCAAAACCGCATACCATAATAATCATCCGTAGTGGAATGCAGAGCATTCCACTTAGGTTCTCTATCATTGTAACTTTTCCATATCTAGAGCAATACTCTATCAATTCTAAATTCAACTGTGGAGGGCTTCAAGATGTGAAACCTTGGATTTAGATTCCTCCAACATGTACCAAAATTACCTTAGAACTGTATGACAAGATTCTTCATGGTGGAGCAATGTGGACCTCAAACTAGTTCTCTGAACACTGAAAACTGCATTCCAAATAGGTAATTTATCTAACACATTTGATCTGCTTCAGACCAACACTTCTTCAACCATGTAATGAGTTGACATCACAAAAAAATACCATATTCAATCATGCTTATCAAACATCAATTATACATCAATGTTGACATTACTAAAATGTGGTCATCAATGAAAACAGCATAATAACATCATTTTCCATACATCCACCAATCTTCTCAATATAAAAAAAACTTCCAATAGTTATGATGTGCTCATGTTTCTTGGAATCACACAAAATGATAAAAAGGCATGGGGACCTCATGATTTGGGACCCACATGTTCTACTCTTTTCTAAAATTTGTACTTTATCTATCATAGAAACACACTTTTCATAATGTTTAAAAAATATCAATCATTGTTTAACAACCACCATCTTTAGTTTATTTTCTTAACATATGAGTAAATTGCATGTTTTTAGGCTGAATTTGATTTTATGAACTAATATTTTCATTTAAAATTATCATTTTTTGTTTGAATTTGATAATATAGAATCATTATTTTCATTATTTTTACTAATTCTATTATATTTATATATTTAATTGAACATTGAATTTGAAGAAATTTGGAAAAAAGCTCAAAATTTGGAGTGAAGCCAAAAATGAACTAGACAAAGTTGTGCAATTGGTGAAATTGAATCCCAAATTTTAAAGTACTTTTTTATTTATCTTTGTACCTTTTTTACATGTCACCTTGTTAACATATTTCATATGCTACATATGGGTGAGTGCAAGATCATGGGGGTCCAAACTAGGCCCCTAAGTGGCAATGAAAATTAAAAAAAATAGACTTAAGCAACTTACATGAGAATTTGAATTGGTTATTAACATAATTTAAAAAATATGTAGGAATTTAATTTGTAGAAAATTGAATGTAGTTTGTAAGCTACTAAGCCATTTTGGAAAAAAGTAATTTGATTTAGTGAAAATTTAAGATTTCAATGCAGTAGTACATTAAAATTTGGAAACAAATAAAAAGCAAGTGTTTGTTCGGCCACCCTAATGGGGAAAAAAATAAATATTTTTTTTAATATTTTTAATATAAGTAGAGGACACATGCCTGGATGTGACACATAGTTTTTTATAAAAAATTTTGCAAGTAAATAATTAGATATGAATTTTCTAGTAGGAATTTTTAAAAATATTAAAAACCATTTGTTCGGTTACCTTAACTTGGTAAAAACATTATGAAACTCAAATTTTTTTAAACTATAATTTGTGAAGCATAATGTGTGACACATATTTTATTTTTTTTTGAAAAATGTATAATCATTTAAAAGTTATAATTATTTTTCAATTGGCCTATCAATCAGGACTTTACACATGGTGCATGTAGAAAATCAATAATAATTACCTATTAAATTCAAAATAAAGCATATCTTATAGTGGTAGAATGATGTCAATTTTTTGAATAAACCCTTTTCGTCTCATCAAAATTGGATCAAAAAAGCATTGTTAGCATGAAGGGTAAATTTCAAAAAACTCTTGCAACCCCAATAAACATGTTGGGGATGTTGAATTTTTAGGTTGGTCGCCCCCAAGTCAAATACATAAGCTCAATAATGAAGCAAAAAGAATGTCTGTTATTATCAAATATTTGATAGAAATAGATATTTGTTTTTTAAAGGTAAAAGTGGATGTAGTGTAGAAAAATGTATCCCTCTACATTTTCACACTTGTTTGGGCCCTTCCTGCTAAAATTGGGCTTTTTATGCCTTATTTGGTCCTATTTTGCATCCACAAGCCTTATTTATTACATCTTTCTAAGGATAATCCTGAAACATATCAAATAACCAATCATAATTTAATGATTTTGGATTGTATGGCCCAAATTTAGTGATCTGGGACTCATACACCACCTTGGGCGTATGGGTCCCACCTAAGTTTCGAGGCCTAGTCCTAAATTTTGCATAGAACTTAACAATTCTTGAAATTTATGTCCTAAGCTCAACCTACTGGGACTCATATGCCCCAACTAGCGTATGAGTCTCGCTTAGCTTGGACCAATTTTAAATTCAAATTCTTGGTGGGATTTTATTCTCCTAGATTTGGTGTCAGCTTGTAGTGTTGTAATTTTATAAAATTTGGCATAAACAAGTATAATTACAAAGCTATTTCATATATTTTCTCCTAGCAAGTTTACAAACCACCTAGAAATTCAAGTATTCAAGAATTATAGAAAATTTGAGATCAAGAGAATTTTCAAGAGCATTCAAGAGCTAATTATCAAAAATTTTGGAGCTATATTCAAGAATCAAGCATCATGCATGATGTTTTTTTTGAGCTAACATTTGTGATGTAGGTTTTTATGATTCGAGCAAGCATTCAAGTCAAGATCCATAACATACAATCAAAAGCCAAGATCTACATTCATGTTAGTCATTTCAAACAAGATTGTAGCCTTTGTTACAATGGTTTTGTGAGTTGCAACATAACTTATTTTTTCATTTATCATTCCTTCATTCTATTTGATTACCAAAATGGGGTTTGACCAAGGAAAACCCATATCCACTAACAAAACAACATTTTCCCCTCTCTTTGATGTGTGATTTGTAGATTTAGGTTGAAGATCCATTGAAGATCAAGATTGGAGAAAGTTGTCAAATTTGAAAAGTTGTCACCTACCTTGCAAGATCATGGAAAGTCACCTACATAGCATAATTCAATGTTTTAGACTTGAAGATTGGAAGGGAGAGAAGCTACAACAGATCACTAGAAGCTATCAAAATTTTAGTTTAGTCTTAATATTGGGACTAAATTGCCACTTGTGGCATATGAGTCCTAGTATACTTGTTTTCAAAAAAATTCTGAATATCCTAGTTTAGTAGTTCCATATTCTAGTTTCAAACCAAAACCCTAAACTGGGACTAAATTTCCATACTGGTGTATGAGTCCTAGTATGCATTAAAAGTTATATTTTTTGGAGTGTAGACCTTATTTCAAGCATCTTCAATTTTCCAGGTGCCCTTCTTCCCTTTTTCAGTTCGTTATTCTAATTTTTAGTTTCATAGCTTAGGTTGCATAGTTAGGTTTGCATATAATTGCATCTTCTTCTTTCCAAGTCTTTTCTTGGTGGTGAAACCCCTTTTTGTCTTTAATCACACTCCTAGGACACCCTATTGTAGATCTATTTTCCTAATTCCATCCCTAGATTGAGATCTCTAAGGTTTCCTTTAATAAAACATAAGTGAAACAGGTGGAGGATCCCTAATACCCCTTTAGTTCCATCTCCCAAAAGGTGGAACCCTATTTTCTAGGTTTCAACAGATATCCAATATGAAATAGATATCCATTACATAAAGCTCTATAATAAATATTTGTTATTTCAACTTAAGAAACATATATTCATTTCTTAAAATTGGAAATATTAATATATAAAATTTAGTATAGATTTAAATTTAAGATGTTATAATATTAATATCAATATAAATATTAAAATATATATATATATAATATAATATATAATATATATCTAATATAATACATAATATATATATTATATGATATATATATATATATATATATATATATATATATTATATGATATATATATATTATATATATAATATATTATATGATATATATATATATATATATTATATGATATATATATATATATTATATATAATATATTATATATACATTATATAATATATGATAAATAATAAATACTAGGAAATATTAATATAATATTATGAGGAGAATGGGGTGCACACAAAGCTTTCTAGAAAGCGAGAGCAGGAAGATGGGCACAAGATGTAGAAAGAGAATGGTCATTATTGGGCAACAAAAGATAAGGTTATCACCATGGTGGGGAGCAAAGGATCAAAGTGAATCGACACTTCAATGGAGCATTTCAGGGATACACTAGATCTGGTGTGGGAGGAAGATCACAAAAAAGGCAAAGATATGGCTTTGAAAAATAGAGGCACATTCCAGCAAAACCTTAGGCGAAATTGGAAGGAAGGGGGGTAGAATTGGAAGAATGGAAGAGTAGGACATAAGCAATGGAGGTGAAGAAAAGAAATAAATTGGTATGGATGGCAAGGCAAAAACCGAGTTCTAGAAAAGTATAGATCGAATCAATGGAGGAAAAGATCTAGGGAGTTTGGGAATTCAAAGAGAGATGGACAATATGGCCATGCATATGGGAAAAAATTGAAAGAATTGATGGGGGAGGATTGTAGGGGTAAAAAAAGGAGAAATTAGATGAGGGGTAGAAAGAAGTGAATCATAACCTAGATAAGCAAGAGGATAAGAATTTGAAGAGTCAGGGGGATGTGGAAAATGAAAGCAAGGAAGATAAGGTGGATCAGATCAGAGCCACACTTGAGATCCCAACAAAAGTATTACATTTATCGAAGGAAATTTTAAAGTAGAAGGAATTCTTTTCCAGATGGTGGGGAGAAGGATTCCTTAAGGAAAGAGTAATATTATGGTGGGTGGACAAATGGGGGAATGAGGAAGATCCAAATTTTTCACCACATGATTAACTATTGATTAAATGTACATCGACATAGGTTGATCAATACATTCTTGAATCGAAAAATCTAAAGATGGATGGTAGGGGATTCTATTTGAGAGATTGGGAGGAGAATTTTAACCCTTGTAACCATATCTCAGAGTGGATGATAGTGGGAGCAAGGTTAGGAAATCCCCCATCAGAATATTTGGAGAAAGAAGTCGTGGGATATTTAGGGGAAGAATTAGGTAAGGTAATTGAGATTGATGAAGAAGCATGGAAAAAGGGATGCACAATGAAGATTTGGGTAGAAATGGTCCCATGGAGTCAAAAAATAGAAGAGCTAGAGATAATTTTGGATGAGGTGAGAAAGATTCAAAAGGTGGAATGGGATTTCACAAATAGCTAGGCTAAACTTTGGAACAAATGGAAAAGTGGAGATATGTGGCCACACAATAGAATGGATTTCAAAGGAAAAGGGGTTCTAGAGAAAGGAGAAGGCACATATAAAGAAAGTGTGGTGGAAAATATGAGGGGTAATTTGGAACAAGGTGAAGTGTTGAAAGATCCTTGAGACATGGAGATAATGTTTGATATGGATAAATTTTAGGAAAATCAGTTTAAAATGGGTGAGGTGAGGGAAGAGATGGAAAAAAAATAAGAGGAGGATCCTCAAAAGATTGACATAGATTAGGAGATTTCAGAACTTAAGGATGGACTGGTTAAGGATTGGGAATCAATTTTAGAGGTGGGAATTAAGCTGAGGAGTTTGGCTAAGCAAGCATCATCTAAGCCGTTGATGCTAACAACCTTGATAGAGGAAGGGGTTTCCTTTGAGTATTGGGAAGCATAGTCTGGGCCAAATTTAATGGAAGCTTCTAAAGAAAAAGTAGAGACAAGTGATGTTGATGATCAAAACTTTGGTGTAGAAGAGGAAGAGCAACCAAAAGTAGAAGAGAATCAAACTCTGGGAGTAAAGGATTGGAAGGTTAATCAAAATAATAAAAGGAAGAAGTGTCCAAAGTTAGGGGTTTCATAGACAGTTCAAGGAAAGTCATTTACTGACTATGGGGAAAAGAAGAAGATAGGGAAAAAAACTAAAGTATAAAAATAGTCTTTGGCTGGTGAGGCCATAGGGCAACACAAGATAACCATGCATCTTCGATCAGGGAAGGGTGATACCCTTCTCAAGGGGAAATGATGATCCTAAGTTGGAATGTTAGGGGCTTAAATTCCCCTAACAAGAAATGCCTAGTTAGGCATTTGATAGAAAACAATAAGGTAGATATCATCCTCATTCAAGAAACATAATTGGGATGTAAGGAAGTAGAAGTCTATAGAAGCAATAAAAAGTTTTGGTCAATTTCATTTGTGGTGGCGAATGGAGCATCAAGTGGTTTTATAACTATGTGGAAGCCACAAAATGTTTATTTAGAAGAGGTAGTAGGGAGAAAGAGTTGGTTGGCCTGTAGAGTGAGGAGTTTGGTATCAAACCTCACTTTCAATCTCATAGATGTATATGGTCCCTCATGTTATATAAAGAAAAGAGAAGTGTGGGAAAGCTTGGATCTCTTTTATTGGCTAAAGGGTTAGCCTTTTACATCCTTAGGGGGGAATTTAATGCTATCCTACATAATAGTGATAAGAGAGGGGGGAGTGAAGAGGAAATACCAATCACACATGGATTTCGAGGAATTTATCAATAACAATTTTCTAATGGAAATCCCCATGGTGAACACACAATACACATGGAAAAATCAGAGATTAGGGTTTGATAACATTGCAGAGAAGTTGGAAAGATTTTTGTTCAAAGGTGATCTAGCTTCATTTCCCTATACATTGGAGTGTAGCATCATGACTCAATCTGGATCTGATCACTAACCAATATGTTTGGAAATTATGGGATATCAGAAACCATCGTGATGTCCATTCAAATTCAAGAAAATTTGGTTCAAGGATCCCAAATTCATTCAATTAGTCAAAAAATGGTGGATGAAGGCAAAAGCACAAGGCTATAAAATGTTCAGGGTGGTATCAAAGTTAAAATTGACCAAGGAAAGGGTTCAAGAATGGGATAAGGTGTAGTTTGGAAACATTTTTTAGGAGAAAGAAAATCTAGAATCAAAATTGGCCCAAGTAAATAGAATGGTATTAGAAAAATGGATGGATGAATATCTATACATGGCAGAGAAAGATCTCCTATGAAGATTGGAGTATATTCTTGTTAAGGAGGAATTTTTTTGGTGCCAAAAATCTCATGAAACCTAGCTGAAGGAGGGAGATAGAAATTCAAATTTTTTCCATAATTCAAATAGAGTAAGAAGGGAAAAAAACATAATAATCAGGTTCAAATTAGTGAATGGAAATGAAGTTGAAGGGGGTGAAGCAGTCAAGGAGGCAGCTGTAAGCTTCTTCAAGCAATTTCTAAACAATGAGAATGGTTCACAACTCATGGCACAAAATTTTATGTTGAACAATATTCAAAAGTTGGTATTTAAGGATCAAAACAAGCGCTTACAAAGTCCTCTCTCAATTAAGGAAATCAAGATCACAACATTCCAGTTGCATCCGAATAAATCGTCTGGTCCATATGGGTTTTAGGCTCTCTTTTTTCAAAAATGTTGGAGCATTGTGGGAAAGGAAGTGGTTGAAGAAATAGAAGAGTATAGGACATCAGGAAAAATATTGAGAGAGATCAATAATACATTCTTGGACCTCATACCAAAGAAAGAAAAACCATTCTCGATTGTCAAAATTTTGCCCCATAGCACTTTGCAACACACTATACAAGATAATGGTGAAAGCAATTACGAATAGGTTGAAAATGATCCTACCATCTCTCATCTTGGAAGAATACATAGGATTTGTTCCAAAAAGATCAATCCTTGAAGGGGTTATAATAGCACAAGAAGCAATACACACATTGCAATGTAGCTGCAAGCAAGGAATGTTGATAAAATTGGATATAAAAAAGGTATACGATAAGCTAGATTAGAGGTTCCTATGCAAGGTTCTGGAAGCATTTTGCTTTGATAGTCATTGGATAGATTGGATAAAAAATTGTATATTGAGCCCCAAATATTCAATTCTAATAAATGGCTCTCCTGAAGGTTTCTTCAACTCCTCTAGAGGTCTACAACAGGGTGATCCCCTTTCGCCCTTTCTATACATCTTGAAGGCAGAAGCACTTGGGCACTCAATCTCTAAAGTGGTTGTAGAAGGAAAGATAAAAGGTATTCAAGTAAATAGTGGATTTCCATCAATCACACATCAAAAATTAATTGATGAAACTCTACTCTTTGGATTCGACACAGCTAAGGATGCTTAGGAGTTTGGGCGGATCCTGGCAGCATAGGCATCTGCTTTGGGTCAACAGGTAAGTAATGATAAATATAAGATTTTTTTCTTAAATGTTAAACCAATGGAAGTGTAGGGAATTTCAAGGGTGCTCAACTTCAGAATCGGCCAACTTCCAACAACTTACCTTGGCCTCCCTCTAGACAAAGGGGTCACATAAAATTTTCTTTGGGATCCCATGGTAGAGAAGTTGAAAAAGTGGACAATGACCTGGAATGATAAGTGGTTATCATGGGAAAGAAAAATTATAATTTTGAAGGCAACAATTTTGGTGCTTTCGATCTACTTGATGTCCTATCTCGCTTTATCTAGTAGCAAATAAATGACTCTAAATAAACACATGAGGAGGTTCTTCTGGAAAGGAGCTATAGAGAAGAAAATTGTAACAATCACTTGGGATAAATTATGTAGGAAGGAGTCAGGTGGGATAAGGATTTGTAATTTTCTAAAATAAAACAAATCATTGGGAGCTAAACTTATTTGGAAGATGTACATCAATAATGAAGGAAAATGGATGATTCTCTTATAGAATAAATATTTAAATGGAGACAATGCAACCAAGATTCTCTTGGAAGGTAATCTACCCAAGGGCTCACGAGTTTGAAATTTTATGCGAGCTTGTAGACATTTGATATTGGACTATTAGGATGTGAAGGATGGAAGAGAAACACTCTTTTGGGAAGACTCATGGTTTATTTTCCCAACTCTAGATAGCTACTTGAATATTGGTCGTCTAAAGGAAAAGCTAAAAGAATCACGGGGATCTAAGGTAAGAGGTTATATGGCAGAGCAGTGGGTGGATGGTCAAAAAAATTGTTCATGGAAAGATTTGAGTGCAATAGATCCTTGCACCATAGAAAAAAGTACCCTTTGCTTGACATGGGATTAATTCATGATAAAATGGACTTAATGAGGTCTTAATCTAGTGTTTTGAGGCGTTTTATGCATCCACACTAGGTCTTGGACCCTTAATATGCATTTAATGAGGTCTTGTAAAGGTGTTGTAAAGTCTTGTGAAGGAATTTCATGCTTTTCTAGACTTAATGAACCTATTTCAACATTATAAAATGTGTTTAATAACATTATTACATCAATCTAGAAGGCTTGTAAAATAAACTTAATGTTAAACTAGTGTTGTAATGTGTCTTGCACACTCACATTGGTTTTTGTGCCTTCCTAGGCTATGTGGACCTCATTTTAGTGTTGTAACGTGTATTTAATCACACTTTCACATTGAATTATGTGTCCCAAGCATAATTTTACATTTACATCATCACTAATAGGCCCCTATTAATCCATATTGTGCATCTCGAGGCTTAAATTGATAAAATACCCGGTAATGTTGTATTTTAAACCTTATTTCCTTATCTCCTGGCTTCCTAGCTGTCAGATTGGCCCCTGTGGGACCCATTTTCCATGCATGGTGAATCAGTCTCATCTAGGTGGGATCCATTCACCATGTGTAGTGAATGAATCCCATTTGGCTCAATTTTGACCTTTGAGCAGGAAAAAGTGAAATTTGAGTTTAATATTGCTTCATGTTGGCCTGTGATAAAGTATTAACAGGTAAAATAGATGAAATGCCTATAAATGTAAGTCTTTTAACTCAAAATCACATTCATTCTTCATTATTCATTCACCAATCTTCTCTTTCAAGTCAAGCAACTTAGGGTTTTAACATTACAAGCCATTCAAGATCAATTTTCAAACATTCAAGGGAAAATTCTTCATGTTTTGCTGTAGAATTTCAAAATCAAACATCATGGCAAGGCAATCAACTCCATTATTGTATGTTTCATTCCATTCTTTCATCATTTTGGTTTAGTTACCTAAAAGGGGTTTGACCAAGGCAAACCCCCATGCCCTAACATTCACCATTTCTCTCTCTTGTCTTGCATGTTTGCAGATTTAGGTCTCTTAGAAGCTTAAAAATCATTGAAGATCAAGTTGCAAGGTTTCTCAAGTATTCCTTTAATTCAACAAGTCAAAATATCAACAAAAACTCATTTTTCAAATTTGTAAATCAGAGTTTTGGAAGCAAACACCTGTAGGAAGTCAAAGTATATATCGAAAACTTCGAAATCCACTTTTGAAAATCCAAAAATTAAAAAGTGGACTCATTCACCATGGGTGGTGAAATGAGTCCCAATCTAGGGTCAATTTTGTGTTTTCTACATTTTTAGATACCCTTTTGACAGAAACAGGTCCCAGCTCAATTTGGTAGAACTGGGACTGATTCATCCAAAATGGCGAATGAGTCCCTCCAGGCCTGAAAATCAACATCAGTAGCATTCCATAATCTATTTATAGTCTTCATCCACATTCCAAGTGCACAATTCAGTTTGGGTCAATTCTGTTAAGCTTTGCATTCATTTATAGTTCATTGTTTCATTACACAATGTGTTTTCAAAGAAGTCATAATTCTTAGATTTTTCATTCATAATCAATCAATTTATTACCTTAGATGCAATCATATCATTTCATTTATATTAAACAACATCATACATAACATAATTTGAATGAACTTTCCTAGATCTTTGGCCCTTCTTTCTCCTTTTAGGTGAAAAACCCTGGAAATGCTAGAAAGGACAAGGGTGCCAAAAATCTACATTTCAATCCTCCTATCAAAGAAGAGGAGCAGCTAAAGAGCCTCCTTGAGAAAAGGAAGGTTATCATTAGAGTGACAGAGGATAGACTAGTATGGCTAGGTTCTTCTTTAGGAAACTACAAGGAAAAGCACAGGTATGAAGCATTGAGTGAGGAGATAAAGGTGACTCATGTTGGGATATGGTGTTGTACACCATTGCATAAATTAATTTATTATAATATTAATTAAATAATTATTTATTTTTGATGCACCTTGGTGGTGTGGTTAATCATACTAGGTAATTATTTGGGGGACCACTTGATGTGTTGGAAATAGGATGCCATTTCCTAAACATTAATTATTTCACGTATCTCCTAAGTTCTTGGAATGTGTTCAACAACACTAAGATTAGGATGAGATTATTATTTGGATGAAATAAATCATGAAATTGACATTTGTAGTTATTCCTAAATAATAGGAGCATGTGGGTGCACACACGGTAAGGTGACACTTACCTTGTGTTCAGTTAACTATACAGAGTAACAGTTAACACTTTTGAATGCATGTAAAGATCCTAGGAGTTAGGATTTGATGTTTGCATGTTTGAAGTTCAGTTTAGTTCATCAGTTGAGTTAGTTCATTCAGTTTAGAATCAGTTTAGTTTAGTTTAGTTTAGTTTAGTTTCAGTTCAGTCCAGTTCAGTTCAGTTATGGTTCAGTTATCTTCAGTTGCATGCAAGTGCATGTTGCATGCATGTTGGTTATTTTGAGTTTCATGTAGTTAGCTTCTATTAACTTGGAATGCATGGCTAATAACATTGAGTTGTATGGTAGATAACAAGGACTACCTCTAGTTAAAGGGGATGACCATTCTTTGGGAATGGTGTTGAGTAAATGTTTAGTTAACAAGAAATCACTTGGAGCTAACTTGGGCACCCAAGATGCTTTCTTGGAATTAACTCCAATGCATGATAAGATATTTTTGAAGGCTCTGTTAAGTGGGACCCTCTTTTGGGCGCCATCTTTGAGGAAGAGCTTTGTAATTATCACCGAAGTGAAGGATGAGTTGTAGCTTTAGTTTGGGATGCCCAAATGGGTGAAGCACATGTTCTAAGCTTTGGTCTTCATGGTAGAACTCAACTTGAAGCAATATGGCGTACCTTTTCAAGGGTTTGAGCTTGTGCATTGTAATTATCACCATTTGGAGATTACAAGGTTGCATATTGTCTCTATATCTCATTCAAGTTGAAGAGAGTTTTCATAATTGTTATTGCAGGTGTGAAGAAGATTGGTAAAGATAGAAGAAGCATTCTCAAGCAAGAATTGGAGCTATTGTAATTCAGAGATTGAATAATAGAATAATTCTTGGTGGAGTTTTTCCCGAAAGGGTTTCTCCATGATACATCTTGTGTAATCTTTCTAATATCCTGACTAGTTCTTCTATCAACTTCTCTCTTCATTCTACAATAGTAAAATGAATTAATCAAGATAATCACCCATAAATAATATATGTAACAAAGAAATAAATCTTACTTAGATCAGCAATATTAAAGTTTTATAGAGTATTAAGCTAAGAAAACACCTATTTTTTCAACATGATGTTGTAATGTAACATTGTATTATTATTTAATGTGTGGGAGACATGTGATAATTTAATATTGGGGAAATATTAAATAAAGTGAAGTCTTAGTAACCAATATTAAATAAGGGGTTAGTGGTTTTGTATTCACATGGTTTTGTGGTACATAGTTTTACCTTACCACTAGTTGTATTTTGTGTGAGATTTTGTCTATAAAAGCAAACACATGTGTAGTGGCTTAGGTTGGATGAGTGGGTTGGCTGTTATTATTGAGTCTTTATGAGGAGTGCATTTGTGAAGCATGGCATGGGATGTGTGGATTCATGCTTGAACACATGAGAATTCATTGGAGGGTTTGATGCTTCAGAGCTATTCATGTAACTCTTGTATTAATACATAAAAAAATAATATGGAGTATGGATGATTTTGGAGGTTGGGTTTTTCCCTCTTGATGGTTTTCCTAGGGTATATCTTGTGTTATCTTTTGGCTTGTCTATTTAATATATGCATTGTGGCTACTTGTATGTGTTGGAATATGGCTTCATGTGTTTTCATTGATGGCAACTAAAGTCATTCCCATGATCCACAGTTCAGTATCCAATCACATCAACAGATAAAGTGATAAAGTGTGTATTACCGATAGAATATGTGAGGAACAGGGTATCCGGTCAATCAACTTCACCGGATCATCTTTTTTGTTGTGGATCTCTAGAATTGCTTGCTAAGCATGTGGATTATCTTTTTATCATGTTCTATGTTGTTGCATTAGTTGCAGTATGAGGTCAGAGGTCTAGTAGGAAACTTTTTTGTCTATCTGTCTATTGTAGCCGACTTAGGGAATGTGGCACACTGTGGATGTATAAATTGAATTTATGTAAGTTATTTTCAAATTCAAATGTTTAATTATTGGTCATAGCTATTTTCTAGCTGAATTGTTTGATACACATTGAAATTGTTCATGATTTGGGCTGACAAGTTGCAAAAATTATTAAGTTTTTTTGAGTCAACTTGTGGTGATTAAATCCTTAGTCATGGATATATTTAGATGATCAGATATATCATTGTAAGTAACAAAGAAGGTGTATTGGTGTTGTTGTGAAAATTCAAGGAGTATTTGAGTGATATCATGCATATTTTCACTTGCGCATAAGGATTTTTTGTGCGAACTTGAGCAAGAGTAGAGCAGAAGTTCAATATCAGTTAGAAGGACAAAAGTTTGGCATCAAAGTTTAACCAGAACTGTAATCTAGCATTGATATATGCTATTCAATCAGTTCATTTTATTTTGGATCTAATCCAAATCATTGTAAGGGCAGTGATCCCATTCTTTTGAGTAATGAGCTCTAGGCAGTGAGCCTAAATGCAATTGCATTCCCATTTTGTAATACTTCTTTTGGGTATACTCAAAACTTATTGTGGATTGGCCATCCACTGTGGTTTTTCCCCTAACAGGGTTTCCATGTAAAAATCCTTATGTTATGGTTATGCAGTTCTTATTCTCTATTTCTCCACATTCCTATTGAATAAATTTTCTAAGTGGGTTAAAGGTCAAAATAATAAAGTTAACTTTTGCAAAACACCAATTCACCCCCCCTCTCAGTGTTGCTTGTTTCCAACAATTGGTATTAAAGCTAGTTTCTTGAAAGAAGTATAATAGTTTGGGGAGATCTTGGAAATTTTTCTCAATGGATACAAGTAGTCTTCAATAGCAACTCATGGTGGACTTGGATGATCTTGACCAATCAAAATTTGAGATCCAGGAACTGCAAGAAAATCTTGAAAATGCAGAAAAATTCATCCAGTCATTGAAAGACAAGATCAATGAATCAAGGGAGAAAAGAAAGGAATTATGTGGCCAACTCAAGCAGAAGAGAAAAACTAGTGAAGATAAACAACTCGGTCAAGCCCTAAAAGAGAAAATAGAAGAATGTGAAATTTTTTCCCAATAGAATGTTGCTTTGAAGTGTGAGACAAGATCCATCATTATGAAGATGACCAAGGAGTTTGAAGAAAGAAAGAAGAATGAAGAAAAGCTTGCACAATCCTTAAAAGAAAAGTATAAACAATGCAGTCGACTAGAAAATGAATTGGAGCAATCCAAGGACAATGAAGAGGAGCTTGAAAAACAACTTGATGATCTCAGAGATGAACTTGCTACTGCAAATAAGTTCAAGGAGAAATTCAAAGCAAGCTCAGCCAAACTTGATGAATTAATCAAGGGACAAAGAACTAATGGTGATAGATGAGGTCTTATATCTAAGAAGGAGAAAGCTCCAGATCTAGACAAAGGAGCTCTGGACAGAGGACATCATGACAAGGAAAACTCAGACAAGGAAACCAGATGAATGGACCTAGAAGGAATCTGGTAAGGCAACCCAATGCTCAAAGATTTAATGGTTATTGCTATACTTGCAATAAATTTGGTCATATGGCTTCTCAGTGTAGGAGTAGGGTGAACACAAGTAGACCATCATTCTTAGGTCAGTGTTTTAATTGCTACAAGTATGGTCATAAGTCAAGTGAATGCAAAATTATGACGCATAAACCTCACAGAGATGTCAGATGTTATGCATGCAATAGAATTGGGCATATTGCTAACCAATGCAGATCAAGACAAAGTCAGTGGAATGGTTGGCCTAGATAGAGAAGTGTTGTGTGCTACAACTGCAACAAATTTGGTCACACTTCTAGATTCTATTAGAACAAAAGAGGTCCGATAAGAGAAAACATGCAATCAGATGTTAAGGGAAAAGGGAAAATCACTACTAATTAGATCAAGAAGAAGATGCATAAGAAATGGGTGAAGAAGAATCCCTCTGGAGAAGGAAATGGATCCACACCAGAAGCCACTTCTAGTAATACTTCAGAAAATTGATTTTAGGTCTTTGCCTTAGGGGAAGTTGTCAAGAAAATTTACTAAACCCCCCACAAGTGACTGGCACTGAAATTCGGATGTGCTCAGTAGGAAATTTGGTACTTTTTAGACATTGTGAAATGAATCCTAAATCATTAGTAAAGAATATTGGAGATCCTCATAGGAATTATCTACCCCGGAACATAAAAGACAGAGAACCAGTTGAGTTAGGGCAAGGGCATTTATTGAAAAAGTAAGGAGTTAGGTTCAATGATAATAAAAGAATGGTTTTCACTTTCATTTGTCACATTGCATTTTAAAAAAGGAAGTTCCAAGTGATTTGAGGTGATCTTTTCCAAATTGAGAAGGGATTCAAGAATACAGGAGAATTTGCGATCAAATTCTATTTGATCTCCAAAAGGTATTTATTGCAAAATCTGTGAATTTGTCTGCTCGCAATTATGTCTACCCCTCTTATAGTTGAAGTCAAGGATAGGCCGCATCCAAAGTTCAAATAGAATCCATATAAGTTCATAGACACAGAATCCCTAGGTGCATTTTCATCAGTGTCGTACGGTGTTCTATACATTGAAGATATTAGGGAATATGTGCATGAAATATTGAAGATTTGGGTAGTTCACAGTTATTGGAATTGTATTCTTAGTCCATAGTTCAAGAAGATTATACTATGAAACTAGAATTCAAAACCCTAGAAGATAAGAAATTTGTGCAATTCATGAAATTTCCCATATTCAAAGAAGATGAGTGGGTTCGATATATTTTGAGTCATGTCCATGATGAATTCATGTGGTTAGATGTGCCTTTCAAAATTACCAAGGAAGCTATTTGTGTAGTTATAGGCTTAAATTCCACCAGTAGACTTCCAGTATTGAAGTCGATAAAGAATGATGAGGTTACCAAGGCAACTAGCTCTCATTGGGATAGAAGGGCAATGACTATAGATCATATTGCCAAGGTTGATGTAAAATTTTCATCTATGGTCATAGGCTGCAAGATCTACCATTCGAGCTGGGAAAATTTAGTATCTGGCACAACCATCTATACAACATATGAAATGATGAAATAGAATGCAAATTTTGATCTATGTGAGGTGCTCAAAGGTCAATTACTGGAGAATCTAAGAAAAATCAAGGACACAAAGAATGTATTCAAGTTTAGAAACTTGTTAGTCTGTCTATACTTCAACTTCTCATGTGAGTTACCGGGAGTTGGTAAAATGCAATAGCGAAATGATATGTTGGTAGCTGTTCAGATTTGGGATATGATATGTGCACTTGGTGATCAGTAGACCTATAACAGAATCCTATGGGATCATTTTAAAAATTTCCAAAGTTTGATGCATGCTAGAGAGAATTCCTACTGCAATAGTGGAATAGTACAAAGACACTATATGCTTCATGATTAACATTAACCAATGTCACATGGAAGCAGCTGATCCTAGAAAAGTTTGGATCAAGTCTATGGGCTATGAAGTTGATGAAAAAAATTTGAGGATGTATGTAGAACATTTGCTAAATTCACTACTAGATCCTAGTGAAGAAAGATTTGGTACTTATGTAGAGAAAAGCTTACAAGTTCACTCATATTTGAGAAATTCCATGTCAATCAGAAAGGTAAGAAAAGAAACAAAAGATTTTGTAGAAAGTATGGGTCTTCCAATTGAAAAACTGAAAGAAATAAGGAGACAAAGAGATGAAGTTGAAGCAGCCAAAAAGAAGGAAAAGGAAACATCAGTTGTTCTGGGAAAATATTCTACTAGAACAACCAGGAGTTCCCTTGCAACATAGCCTAATCAGGCCAAATCCTCTAGAAGAAGGAAGAAGAACAAAAGCTCGCTTCTGGAGTTCTACAGAAAATAATGCCTACTTATGCTATGGACCCATGAGGTTCCTCCTTCGGTGAGTTGAAAAACTTAATATGCTCTGTAGATTCTCATTTCGAATGTTTTGAGACATCAACTCTAGTTAAATTGAAGGAGTTCAAAGAGGAAAGAGTTAATAGACTAAAGGAATTGATTGCCCAGGATAAAAATATGTTAGGATCTTGCATAAAGAATGTCCAAGGTGCTATAATTGAAGGAGGTAAAGTGTACAAGTCTTGCCTAATTCTATCAAAATTTATTGGAGAAAATGAAAAACAGGTGAAAGATATTGAGCAGCAATTGATTACTATTTCCAACACATTTGACCCATTAATCGGTAGTGTTTTTCATCAATAGAGTCAAGTAATATCCTTTCTCAACCAAATGAAGAATCGAAAGATTGAAAATGAAAGGATTATTGGCAGAGTCGGTGAAATCAGGGGGCTAATAAGTCCAAAGATTGAGATGATGGTGAATGCTCTGAAAGAAGTTGAAGGTGTTGTGACCGCTCCTGATCCAGAAAATATAGAAGCTCTAGAAACTTTGGCATATCTTCTTTGTGGTCACATTACTATTTTAGAGAATCTGAAAAGCATGTGGGACTCAAACTTAAGTGGGCTGAAGAATGTCTTTACAGACGTCTTCAAATTTTTGTAAGTCTCTGGATATGTTTGTACAGATTTGCAAACTTTGGGTACCCCAATTTTGTCATTGATGTCAAAGGGGGGGAGAGTGAAGTAAAAAATGCTTTGATATTCTTAGGGGGAGTAGTATTTTGCATTTTGGTAGTGTACTTATCAGTCTCGACCCTTAGTCATTTTTCACTAAGTGTGGCCATCAATTCCAAAGGGGGAGATTGTTGGCATATGGCTTCATGTGTTGTCATTGATGGCAACTGAAGTCATTCCCATGATCCACAGTTCATTATCCAGTCACACCGGTAGATAAAGTGATACAATGTGTTACCGATAGAATATGTGAGAAATAGGGTATTTGGTCAATCGGCTTCACCAAATCATCTTTTTGTATTGTGGATCTCTGCAATTTCTTGCTAAGCATGTGGATTATCTTTTTATCATGTTTTGTGGTGTTGCATTAGTTGTAGTACAAGGTCGGAGGTCTGGTAGGACACTTTTTTGTCTATTTGTTTGTTGTAGCCAACTTAGGGAATGTGGCGCATTGTGGATGTATAAAGTGAACTTTTTAAAAAAAAATTCAAATTCAAATGTTTAATTATTGGTCCTAGATATTTTCTAGATGACTTGTTTGATACGCATCAAAATTGTTCATGATTTGGGCTGACAAGTTGTAAATATTATTAAGTTTTGTTGAGCCAACCTATGGCGATTAAATCCTTAGTCGCAGATATATTTAGATGATGAGATATAGCATTTTAAGTAACGAAGAAGGTGTATTCGTGTATGTTGCGAACATTCAAGGAATATTTGAGTGATATCATGCACAGTTTCACTTGTGTATAAGGATTTTGTGTGCAAACTTGAGCAAGAGTGGAGTAGAAGTTCGTCATCAAAGCTTAACCAAAATTGTAATCCAGTATTGATAGATGCTATTCAATTAGTTCATTTTCTGATGGATCTAATCCAAATCATTGTAAGGGTAGTGAGCCCATTCTTTTGAGTAGTGAGCCTGAATGCAAGTGCATTCCCATTTTGTAATACTTCTTTTGGGTATATTTAGAACTTATTGTGGATTGGCCATCAACCATGGTTTTTCCCCTAATAGGGTTTCCACGTAAAAATCCTTGTGTTATGGTTGTGTGGTTTCTTATTCTCTATTTCTGCATATTCATGTTGAATAAATGTTCTAAGTGGGTTAAAGGTTAGAATAATAAAGTTAACTTTTGCAGAACACTAATTCATCCCCCCTCTCAGTGTTGCTTGTTTCCAATAGTATACATGTTTGTCTCTCATGGGTTATGTAGGAAATGGATTAAGATCATGGGTTAAAATGCAATATTTCGTAACAAGTGGTATCAAAGCTTTCATGGTTGAAGAATTTTTGTTATAACCCTAGTTTGAGAGTTTTTGCAAAGTTGAAGCCATGGACATGCATGTAGGGTTTGAGGCATTACAAGATATGGAACACATGTTGCAAGTGTTTTTAAATGCAAATTTGAACTTTTGGTTTGTAAATATTTGTTGGATTCATTGCATATTTAAATTTGGGTGAAAAAGGGTTTCTTGGTTTGAGCTTTTATATGAGGGTTTTATAGGGGAAATTTCATAGATGACCTTTTGAGACAAAATGGACCTCATGGTTGGATTTAGGTTGGCCAAGAGACAAAGATTGACATAAAATTTGACCTATTTTGGAAAAGTTGAAAAAAATGCAAAAAAATTTAGTCACAGCCCAATTTGGCCATGTATAGAAAAAATTATTAAAAAATATAAAATCCGTAGAAAAAAAATTCCCATCACTTTTTTGAAAAAAAAAAAAAATCATGCAAAATTAAAAGCAATAAAAGTTAGATTTTTATTAAAAATGAAATCGAAAAAAAATATTGAAAAATGCCATGGTGAGGGAGGGTGGGGGTGTCCTCAGATCGACCCACCCCATAGCCTTGGTTGTACCCTGCATGGTAAGGCCCACCATGTAGGAAGATCTGGTATGGGGGTGTCAGCCCCCGTCAGTGCCTGTCAGTCTGGCCAGCGGCTGTCAGGAGGCCAGCGGGCTTACCCAGTTGGGTAAAGAATATTAACTGTCCAAGTTTTTACTTAAAACTTTTAATAAATTAAATTTTAAACTTTATAAAATCCGTTGATGGTAAATAAAATCTTCTGGACTCCAAAAATTTCAAAGGAAAATTTAATAATACCTGGTTGGGTCAACATGGGGGAAGTATATGAAATTTTTAAATTGCAAAATTAAATCATATTTTATATGGATTTTAAATCCACCACCAGGGCGCCACGGGCCAGCCACCACCACTGGCGAGCTGCCGATGGGCCACCACAGAGCCACCAAGGGGGTCAAATTGGACATTTCTAGCATTTTTTTCAAATGCATGTAACTTTTTCCCATGATGTCCATTTTTTGACTTCTTATAGTCGTTGGAAAGCTGGTTCCAAGAACTACACAATGGTATAGGTTTGGTTCCCTATTTTTTCCATTTTGACGTGTTTTTTGGAGCTTGGAAGTTAGATATTATCATTTGCACAGTTTTGGTCATAACTTTTGGATACAAAATCAGATTTTTCATTTCAAAGAGGCATTGGAGAGCATTTGCAGTGTACCACATAGTGGTTTAGATTGCTTATCAGTTTTAGGAGGAGGCTAAGTTTGGTACTTGTTTGATTGCTTGTAGGTTCATGAGATTCGAGGTGTGATTGTGTGAGCATCCAAATGAGTTAAGAGGAAAAAGATTGAGGGGTACTTGTTTTTATATGATATTTATAATGTTATAGCTGATTATTAGATTGGTGCTCCATGGTATAGGTTTACATGTGTTTACAAAGTTGGGAATTTGATGGTGATAGGTACATAGGTTGTCTTCGGTTTTGAGGACATGGTTGGACATGGTTTGAGACTTGGAGTCTTGTATGGGTGATAGTTGAGTGTGGGTACAATAATGGCTATAGTTATGGTGTCATGGGTATGCATGTACATTTGATGCATTGGCACAACATGATCATGCATGTGGTTGTTTGGTGGTGATATGGTTTGGTATTAGGAGATTTATCTCATCTTCTTAATGCCTATTTGGTTCCTTGACTATGATTACTCATTTGTAGATATGGTTGGAAAATTAGATCTATGGTTGATTTGGTGTTTGTGTCTTGATGTCTACAGGATTATCTTATTTGATATATTGGTTTGTAGATTACTAATGTGATGATGAGTTTGCATGTTTCAGTGGTTGGATCTATGAGTTATGTGGCTAGTATGTATTTGCATACTATTGATTGCAGTGGGATGACCTAGATGTGGAATATCTATATCCACTATGTTTGATTAATTGTTGTTGTAGATTTCATTAGTTTTCCTTGTCTGTGGTCATTTTTGCATTGGTATGTTGCTTTGAGATTGAGAGTATGGATGGTTATATTTTTTTGATTAGTCAGGTGATGGGACTTGTAGCATGTGGTTTGATTAGGATGTCATGATATCTTGTTACATTCATTGGTTATACACTTTTAGTGGGAGCTTTTGACAGTGATGACTTGGCGGTGATTATATTGGTTTGCGATGTTTTGTTGGCAGTTATAAGTATCTTCTTGGCTTGGAGATCTTTGGTTTCACTTGTATGTTACTAATATTACAATTGAGTGTGTGCAAACCTAGATAATCGTCATGGAGAGGATGGTTGCCATGATTCCATGTGAAGCTCGTATCATGATTCAGTGGGAGTTTTTGACAATGACGTGGATGCATCATTAATTATGGTTATCTTCATGTGATTGGAGATACATATTCTTGGCTTAGTGTTTACCATTATGTCATGGTTTACTCTTGACACTAGTTTAGATTTTGGCATATTACATGTTCTCTTGAGACCAAGATGTATGTTATGGCACATGTGATATCCTAGGAGAAGATGGTTAGATCATGTTGTCATGATAGGTTACTAATTCTGCAGTTGGAGCTTTGACATTGATCATGTTTGATTCTCTTTGTATTGAGTACATTGATCATTTGCTTGATTACTTCATGATGGTGCTATGTTGCATTTGGAGTTTGGCATGGATTGATTGGTTATAGGTTCTCATGCATACTTAGAGATGTAGGTGATGGTTGGAGTTCTCTTGTGATTAGATATATTTTCTTGAGATGGTTACTCTTTGGAGGTTTTAGCAAGAAGACTGAGGAGCTTTCACCTAGGTATGGATGTGATTTCATGATATACAGATAGATGAGATTATTCTTAGAGTGAGTCATGATGGCTTGGTTATCCTAGAGGAGCATTCTCATTCCCCACTCTTGGTCTACATGGAAAGGTATTTTCCCATTATATCTTCCATATATGTTATGTTTCATGCTTTGTTTTCTCATGGGATTGGGTTGATTCATGGTGATTGATTTGGATACTCAATTCAGGATTGGTTAGCATGAGTTTATATGCTTTATCTTTCATATATATGGATCTTGAGCTATGGATAGTTAGTTCTGGAGGATTCATTTTGAGGGATGTATGGCATGGTTATCTCCTTGTGCATTTGAGTTTATGATATCATTCTTTGATGAGGATTGTTAGGAGATGGTTTATGGGCTTATTTCAAGTATTGGGGATGGTTACCTTGAGTTTGATCTTGTTGATTAGAGAGGCTTACATCCATGTTGGCATTGTTGCATGATTCATATGTTGTACTTGATCTATGAGGTTGAGTGTTATGGATGTTGTTTAGGATTTTCATTTGGGGTTGTTAGGAGATCATACTTGACACAGTAGTACACTTTTGAGGTATTGGTAGGAGGACATTATGGTTTACAGGTTTCTCTCTTCATGGTTCCTTCCTTTGATGTTCATGTTTTGGGGAGGATGGTGGCAACATTTTGTGAGATATTATGCAACTCTTTGGGTTTCATGTGTGGATCATTGTTATTTTTCTTGGTACTTCATGATTTGATTTACTTATCACACCTTCTTATAGTTTTTATTGGTATACTTGATATGCTTTGACATTACCTATGCAGTGGGAGTTCCTAGATATGCATGTTCTTCATTGACAGGTTTGATACAGGGAGCTTGATTGCAGTTTACATGTTGCATATGTTCTTGGCATGAGTTTACTGATGGATTGATACCTTGTAGGTATGGATGGTTGGATGTATTAGCATGTGTTGTGGATGCTATTTCCGATCATGTGGGTTTTTACAGTTGACAACAACTTGGTTGGAGCCTTTGTTATCACTTGGATTTGATGTTTGTGTTCATGGATTGGCGCATCTTCACCTTGGCATGTTCCTTTTCTCCCATAGGTGGCAGATTGGAGGATGAGAGGAGTTCTTTCTTGAGATGGTGTTCACTTTGTTCTTATTGTAGGTATCTTGATGGAGCATGAAAGCATGTTGGAGATTCATGTGATTTCATGTATGGCTATGATGATGTATTTCATGTATTGATCCCTTATGCAATGTATACAACAAGTGGGAGAATGTTGGGATATGGTGTTGTACACCATTACATAAATTAATTTACTATAATATTGTAATAAAATAATTATTTAGTTATGATGCATCTTGGTGGTGTGGTTAATCACACTAGGTAATTATTTGGGGGATGACTTGGTGTTGTATTGTAACATTGTATTATTATTTAATGTGTGGGAGACATGTGATAATAATTTAATATTGGATAAATATTAGATAAAATGAAGTATTAGTACCCAATATTAAATAAGGGGTTAGTGGTTTTGTATTCGC
This sequence comes from Sequoia sempervirens, assembly GCA_007258455.2. Taxonomy (NCBI): domain Eukaryota; kingdom Viridiplantae; phylum Streptophyta; class Pinopsida; order Cupressales; family Cupressaceae; genus Sequoia; species Sequoia sempervirens. Next base: position 199,944,791 of record VDFB02000008.1, read on the forward strand.
ATGGATTTGTGGTACATGGTTTTACCTTACCACTAGTTGTATTTTGTGTGAGCTTGTGTCTATAAAAGAAAACTTGTGTAGTGGTCTAGGTTGGCTGAGTGGGTTGGCTATCATTATTGAGTCTTTTTGTGGAGTGCATTTGTGAAGCATGACATGTGATGTGTGGATTCATGCTTGAAAACATGGGAATTCATTGGAGGGCTTGATGCTTCAGAGGTATTTATTGTAACTCTTGTATTGCTTTATTGCTGAGTAATATGATGGAGTATAGATGCTTTTGGAGGCTTGGTTTTTGCCTCTTGAGGGTTTTCCCAAAGTATATCTTGTGTTATCTTATGGCTTTTCTATTTAATCTATGCATATTGGTTACTTGTATGCTTTTTTATCTATCATGGGTTATGTACGAAATGCATTAAGATCATGGGTTAAAATGCAATATTTCCTAACAACTCAACTCCCTCTATAGCTATGTTGGGGCAGGAAGTGTTTACCAAAGGCAAGGACATTTTCTTGGGCCACAATTCAAAAAATAATAATCATGGATAAAAAATTCAAAAGAATGGGATATTTTGGGCACAGTAGGTGTGAGATGTGTAGGAAGGCTAAAGAAGACCCAGATCATTTGCTTGTTGGCTGCCCATTTTCACAAGCATGTTGGAGATGACTTTGTTCCAAACTGAGTTGGTAGGGAGCATTACCAAATGATATTTTATCACTCTTTTCCTCATGGACCGGGATGAAGAAGGGATCATATGCCCCTCAATGGTAGTATGGTAAATTTGGAATGAAAGAAATAAGATAATATTTCAAGGGGTGGAAAAGGATTAGACAACCTTTATAAACCAATTGGGGGTAGCTATTATAGAGGTAGCAAACAATTGGATGGCACAATTGAATCTAAGGAAGGTGGAATTTTTATATTAGGATGTAGAGATGCATAAGGCTTGGTTTGGCTTAATCCTATGTAAACAAGGAGCTATACCATCTAGTGCACCCAACGTTGAGAGGGAAAAGGAAATATGGACTAAACCAAAGGAGGGATGGATCAAATTGAACTTTGATAGGGTTTCAAGAGGCAATCCAAGTATCTCTGGGGCAGGCTACATAATTCAAGATTGGGAGGGTAGAGTGGTAATGAAAAGATCAGTTCCAATACAAGAGGGTATAAACACATTGGAAAAACTCTTGGATCTAGTAAGTGAGCTACAGGTATACAAGGACTTGTCATTACAACAAGTGGAAATAGAAGGGGACTTGATGGTGATTATACACGCATTTCAAGTAGGTAAGATAAACAATTGGAAATTGTAGCCTTGGTTGGAACAAGCTTGTAGTTTAGCAAGAGATTTAGAATGCTTCACTATAAAAAAACATTTTAGAGAACTGAATAGGGCTATTGATAAGTTGACGAATGAGGGGGTGGATGATGTGAAGGTCACAAAACTCTACAAGGCATAAAGATGAATGAGTACAATTCCTTAAGGCTCTAGTTTTGTAGCATCCTAGTGGGCACCTCAACATGTACAATTGGGATAGGACAAACAAGGAATTTCCCAAGATTCCATGGTACTGTGGAGATTTTGATGCATAAAATGATATCCTAGCACATGTTACAACATTTTCCTTGGATACAATGAAGGGTGAAGTGTAAGCGCTTCAGCCATTCAACATTAAATGTCTTTAATTCTAGCATAAATTCTATGTTATAAGGTAACAACAAAGGTTTCAGAAGCCTCATTTGCTTTTAGTATAGTGTCTGGAAAGCATGGAGATTCCTATCCACCTCACCACCCCACACAAACAGTGGGCCTTCTTGGGGAAGATAATGGATAGTAAGCTCAAGTCAATCTTCATGGAAGATGAAATCTTGTTAGTTCAAGTGCTAAAGTTGATCTTGGGGTCAAAATTTCTCTTCTCTAAGGAAAGGTACAAGGGTAACATAGATATTGCATCACAGTTTGTGGCTTCACTTCTCAACTTCGAGACTTTGATGGCTATGTCGCTACTCACGACACACAAGCTAGTTTGGTTGGAGTTGTTAGAGGGTGTAGAGGAGCATATTATAATTGCAGAATTGGGGATTGGCATGCCACAACCTAAATACATGGAAAAGATCTTCTTGCCAGATATTCAAGTGAAGCAATATCCTTTTCTACTCAATGTTAAAGGACTAGCACTGCTAGAACATAAGGCTCAAGCTAGCCGTGGATTGGAATTTTTGACAAGGTTCTTGTATCTAGAGAAAGTGCCTACAGGAAATTGGAGAGGTTTCTTTCATGAGTATCTCATAGGCGAGGTTGTCGAATTTGACTAATAAATATTTTTATGTTCTTTTTGTAATACCTAGTAGGGTGTAGTGTCGGGTTGGAAAAAGTTGATATTTGGTTTTTTGGGTGGGTATTGGGTTTGGAAGTATACATTATCCACATTGATGGATAGTCTTTGTAAAGCAGTCTATAAATACTTTGTATGTAGGGTCAAAGGGTTTTGCGAGGAAGCCATAGAATGAAGAAATGATGTATTGAATCAAAATATCAATAAAATTTTGTTTTTTACGTAGAAAAAAATAAAATAAAATAATATATTATAAAAAAATATTTGATGGAGAGGATATTAATTTTTTTAATTAGAAATATTAAAATATATAAATATCACTATAGATTAAAATATAACATGTTATAATTTACTAATATTAATATAATATAACATTATATTATATAAATATTATACTATTAAATATATATTTAATAATATAATATATTATAAAAAATTATTTGATGGATTGTTGCAAGGGAGTTTTAAATATTATATTTATTATAATAATTTACTACAAGGAGCTGAGAGCAATATATACATCTCCCTCTCTCTCACCTTCCCTCTACATTTCTATCTCCACTCACCCTCTCCTTCTCTACCTACATTTCTTTCAATCCATCTCACCCTACCTCTCCCTCCCTCTCACTTTCCCTCTCTCCCTCCTGTTGGAATTATGCCTCAATCAATACAAGCTGAAACCTCCATTGGAGCCAAGTCGGTGTGATAGTTCTTATGTCTGGCCGACTAGCAGTTTGGAACATTATGTTTTGTATAGCTCGTTGTGACCTAGCTTTTGTCTCACCGAAGAATCATGTCGTTGTGACAAGTTGCTTTCGGTGTGACCTCTTAGTGCCTATGAAGATCTCTGGCCTATAGGCCATTCAATCGTATATCATTGAGACCCTTGGCCGAAAGGCTTGTTCGGGAAGAAGTCTGGGAAATGTGTTAAAGTCTCACCGACAGTGTTTGGCTTAACGTTCATCAGAGTAACTCAAAGCGATCGAGGAAAGGTCTTGGCGAGAGTGTTAAGTCTTGCCAACCGTTCGGTGTTTGGTGTAACTGGAAGGGTTTTGGAGAAATGTCTTAGTGACTGATGGATGTCTTGCCGATAGCCAATGGCTATCGGGGTAACCCAAATGGTTTGGGAAGAAATCCCCAGTGAAGAATGTAAGTCTTGCCGATGATAAGGGATCTTCGGTATAACTCTTGGCGATAGATGAACACTTCGGGGTAAGTCCTAGAGCTCGGTGTGATGTCTTAGCGAATGTAACATGTCTCATCGATAGTGCTTTATGTTGAAGCCTTCGGGGTAAGTCTTGGAGTTTGGTATGTTCTCTCAGTGAAAGATGTAAGTCTTGCTGACTATTCTTTGGAGCTTGATATGACTATGTGACTTTAGTATAACCGTTGGTGACTTGCTATGATCTCTTGGCGAAAGCGATAGGTTTGGGTGATTGTTTGGTGCTTCGGCGTAACACATGAAGCTCAATAGAACTTCTTAGCGATATCATTTAATCTTGGCGACATCGATATGAAGGTTATGTGGCATCAACAAGACACTGTTAGTGTCTCACCGAGATACCAATATAGTGCAAATTTTGTTGACCGTTTGACTGTCCTATGTGGAGTCTCATGGACCAATAGGAGAAGCCAAATCTGAATAGTTGGAAGACAATTGGTTGTGACGGTTATGTGAGGAAGTTCGACAGACATGGAACAACATGGATTTACTCTGAGTTTGTAGATTGTGATCGGTTGGTTGGTTCGAAGGTTGAATCGACGAATTTTTGTGTGGGTGTATGATCAGTAAATGAATTATATTCTGTAAAGATTGTAACTCAAAGGTTCCTGTACAAGTTTGTTCATGGTGAATGTTGTTGTATAATGACACCAGAAAGATAAGTCTGGCATTTGTATGTAATCTCTATTACTGTAATACAAAGTGATTTCTCTTGGTGTGGTGGGTTTTTCTCCAGTAAGGGTTTTCCCACGTATATCTGGTGTTCATGTGTGATTGTGTAATTCTATGTTTCTAATATTTAATTCAAGTGCATCTTAATTTGGCTGTAATTGAAAAAAAATTAAAAGTGTATCTGCATTCTTTCCTGAGGTATTGACGTTTAGGAGAGTCATTTCCGCATCTAATTTTCCTTACAAGTGGTATCAGAGTCTGGCCAGTTGTGTTATCCTTGTGGGTAGGTTGGGTTTTTTGAGTCAATTCTGTTTAGTGGGAGTCTTTTAGAGTTTGTTATTTCATATTATAGGTTGAGATGGCTAGCACATCTAGAAAGTTTGAAATAGAGAAGTTCAATGGCAGTAACTTTGAGTTGTGGAAACTCAAGATGGAGGATCTTCTAGTTGATCGTGATATGTGGCTTGTAGTGTCTAGAACTAAACCTTCAGGCATGAAGCAAGAAGATTGGGACCTTGTAGATAGGAAGTCTAAGGGGCTGATAAGACTCTGTTTGGTAGACTCAGTTCTTCTAAATGTGCATGAGGAGAAGACTGCCTCTTCTTTGTGGAATAGACTAGTGTCTATTTATCAGGGGAAGTCCTTGGTGAATAAACTTTTCCTGAGGAAGAAGCTGTATTCTTTGAGAATGCAGGAAGGAGGGTCTATAGCTGATCATTTGAATGCATTTAATATGCTAATTGCTCAATTGACATCTGTTGGAGTAAAAATAGATGAAGAGGATCGATGTATGCTTTTACTGTGTTCTTTTCTAGACTCTTGGGATCATCTGGTGATGGCAATTGGGAGTACAACATACAGTTTCAAGATGGAAGATATTGTTGGTTCTTTGCTATCAGAAGAAATGAGAAGGAAATATTCTAAGATGGCGAAGGAAGCTCTTGATGTCAGAGGAAGACCGAAAGAGAAAGGAAAGAAGAAGGACAAGAAGTCCAAATTGAAATCAGAGGGGAGATTAAAGTCTCCTGGCAAGAATTCCAAGGTGAAATGCTAGAACCGTGGGCAACCTAGTCATGTCCGAAAGGATTGTAAAGAGGAGAAGAAGAAGAAGAAGGGTTCTTCTGATAATGGTTCTTCTCATAGTGATGGTGATGCCTTCATTGCAGCCTTGGCTACACAGGCATCAAATGATGTCTGGCTAATTGATTCTGGAGCATCTTTCCACATGACATCTCATTAAGAGTGGTTCACAAAGTATGAAGAATACAATGGTGGAAAGGTGTACTTGGCAAGTAATTCAACTTTAGAGATTGTTGGCCATGGAAGAGTCAGGATACAATTCCCTGATGGCAGAGTGAAGGGAATCAATAATGTAATGCATATACCAGGTCTGGCTCGAAACTTACTTTTTGTAAGTATGTTGAATGATATTGGAGTACAAGTTACATTCTCTGAAAATGGTTGCAAGATGACTGGAGGTTCAATGGTGCTAGCTAGAGGTGCTCGAATTGGTACCCTATACAAGTTGGATGCACATGCTGTTCAATGTAACAGTGTCTCTAGAAAGTCACTGAAAGCTACTCATGGAGGTAAAGAGGGGAATATCCCTAATTATGTAAACTCTATGGAAGTAAAACTTCATGCAGAGAAGACTATGCTTTGGCATCATAGGTTAGGCCACATAGGAGACAAAGGTTTAAAAACCTTGAAGAACAAAAACCTAGTTGAGGGCTTCAAGATTGTAATCTCGAATTTGAATTCTGTGAACACTGTATATATGGAAAGCAACACCATGTTTTATTTTATTCTAGTCCTCATAAATCTTCTGGTTTTCTAGATTATATTCATTCGGATGTGTTTGGTCCAATAGATGTTACTTCTTTGTCTAAATCAAGATACTATGTGTCGTTCATTGATGATTATTCAAGAAGAGCATTTGTTTATTTTTTGAAAAGTAAATCAGAAGTATTCAGTTAATTTAAGGAATTTAAGAACCTTGTAGAAAATTAGAATGGAAGAAAAATAAAATGCTTAAGGACTGATAATGGTGGTGAATTTTGTTCTGATGAATTCGAAAGATACTCAAAAGACCATGGAATTAAAAGGCACAAGACTACACCTTATACTCCACAGCAGAATGGAGTTGTAGAAATGTTCAATAGGATAGTGATGGAGAGAGCATGAAGTATGCTCAGTAGTGTTGGCTTGGAGGAGAAGTTCTGGGTTGAGGCTGTATCTACTGCATGTTATCTAATTAATCGTTCTCCAAATTCTGCTCTTGTTGAGAAAACACCTTTGGAAGCATGGTCTGGTAAGAAGCCCTCTCTTAGACATGTTCATTTTTTTGGCTGTAAGGTATATGTTCATGTGCTGGATGTGAAAATATCTAAACTGGAGAACAAGGTTGTCAAATGTATTTTTATTGGCTATAGCGTTGTCATAAAAGGATACAAGCTTTGGAATCCTGATACAGAGAAGGTTGTATATAGTAGAAGTGTAATCTTTCATGAGATGAAACCTTCCACTTTGGATCTGTAGTCAGAGACAAAGTCAGAAAACAATAAGGAAGTAGCATTAATTCCTCCTACACCAGAGAAAGAGGAATTCAAAATTCAAAATGTACCTGAAACTGAGGAGAGCTCAAGCAGTTCTGAAAGTTCTGAAGAAGAAAAACCTCGGCCTCAGCAAGTGAGGAGGTCAACCCGTGAAAGAAAACAACCAAATAGGTATGGGTTCTCTTTGATTGATTCTACTTGTGCCTATCCTTTAATTTCTAGCACTGATGAGCCTAGGACTGTAAAAGAGGCATTTAAAATGTCTGATTCAGACTCTTGGTTGGAAGCCATGAACGAAGAGATGGCATCATTTGAGAAAAATGAAACTTGGAGTTTAGTGCCCTTGCCTAAAGGTAGAAAAGATGTGGGCTACAAATGGGTATTTAAGAAGAAAATTGGTCTGGATGACAATGTAGAAAAGTACAAGGCGAGACTGGTTGCAAAGGGTTATTCCCAGGTAGAGGGAATTGATTATGGGGAAATATTTTCTCCTGTAGCAAAGTTGACATATATCAGATTTCTTTTGTCACTTGCAGCAGCATATGACTTAGAGGTAGAACAGATGGATGTGAAGACATCATTTCTTCATGGTGATCTTGAAGAAGAAATCTATATGTCCCAGCCTGAGCACTTTGTTGAGAAAGGTAAAGAAAAAATAGTATGCAAATTAAAGAAGTCTCTGTATGGGTTAAAGCAGTCACCTAGAATGTGGTACCAGAAATTTAATACTTTTGCATTGTCTTTAGGATTTGTGAGATCAAAATCTGATCACTGCGTATATTATAAAGCTGAAAGTGATCAAGTACTTGTTATTGCTCTATATGTTGATGATATGTAGTTCATAGGCAATAGTAAGCTAATGATTTATGATCTTAAGTCTCAATTGTCTACTAAGTTTGAAATGAAAGATCTTCGTGCAGCAAGGTATATTCTAGGGATGGAGATAACCAGGGATAGGAAGAATAGAAAACTATGGCTCAGTCAGAGTAAGTATATCAGGACTGTTCTTGAGAGATTTTGTATGAATGATTGCAAACAGCTAGTTGTTCCAGTCTTGTAGGGAACGAAGCTATCTATTGAGGACTATCCAAAATCTCCTACTGAGATGGAGGACATGACTAGTGTACCCTATGCTAGTGCAGTTGGTAGTCTAATGTATGCAATGGTCTGTACAAGGCCAAACATTTCCCAAGCAGTGGGAGTACTTAGTCAATTTATGTCTAATCCAGGAAGAACACATTGGGATGCTATGAAGAGAGTGTTTAGATATTTGATGGGAACTTCATATTTTTCTTTTTGTTACCATGGGAACTTGGTTGAATCATAAAGGACTCTCAACATTCATGGATATGTAGATTTTGATTAGGAAGGGGACATTGACAGTAGGAGGTCCACCAGTGGATACATTTTCATGTTGAATGGTGGTGCAGTGAGTTGGATGAGTAAGCGGCAAGCTGTAGTCGCTTTGTCCACTACGGAGGTTGAATACATGGTAGCTACTCATGCTTGTAAAGAAGCAATTTGGTTGAAACGTTTGTGTTATAACATTGGTTTTGATGCAGGGGAAATAACTATTTTATGTGATAGTCAGAGTGCAATTTGTCTAGCAAAGAACCCTACTTTCCATGCCAGGACAAAACATATTGATGTACAGTACCACTTTGTACGAGATATGGTGGAGGATGGAAAGGTCAGTTTGGAAAAGGTTGATACTCTGGAGAATGTTGTAGATTCATTGACGAAGCTAGTGAGCACAAACAAGTTTAGGTGGTGTTCCAATTCAATGGGCCTTAGTGCCCATGATTTTTAGTAAGTTATGTTATGCTCTGGAGGTGCCTATGTGATCTTCATCAAGTGGGAGATTGTTAGAATTATGCCTCACTCAATACAGGCTAAAACCTCCATTGGAACCAAGTCAGTGTGACAGTTCTTATGTCTGGCCGACTAGCAGTTTGGAACATCATGTTTTGTATAGGTTGCTATGATTGAGCTTTTGTCTCACCGAAGAATCATTTCACTGTGATAAGTTGCTTTCGGTGTGACCTCTTAGCGCCTGTGAAGATATCTAGCCAATAGGCCATTCAATCATATATCGTTGAGACCCTTGGCTAAAAGGCTTGTTCAGGAAGAAGTCTGGTCGATGTGTTAAAGTCTCGCCGATAGCATTTGGTTTAACGTTCATTGGAGTAACTCAAAGTGATTGAGGAAAGGTCTTGGCAAGAGTGTTAAGTCTTGTTGACCATTCGGTGTTTGGTGTAAGTGAAAGGGTTTTAAAGAAACATCTTAGCGACTGATGGATGTCTTGCCGATAGCTGATGGCTATCGGGGTAACCCAAATGGTTCGGGAAGAAGTCCCCAGCGAAGAATGTAAGTCTCACCGATGATAAGGGATCTTCGGTATAACTCTTGGTGACAGATGAACACTTCAGGGTAAGTCCTAGAGCTCAGTATGATGTCTTAGCAAAAGTAACATGTCTCACTGACAGTGATTTATGTTGAAGCTTTGGGGTAAGTCTTGGAGTTCGGTATGTTCTCTCGATGAAAGATGTAAGTCTTGCCGACTATTCTTTGGAGCTCGATATGACTATGTGACTTTGGTATAACCCTTGGTGACTCACTATGATCTTGTGGTGAAAGTGATAGGTTTGGGTGACTATTTGGTGCTTCGGCGTAACACATGAAGCTCGATAGAACATTTTGGCGATATTGGTTACTCTTGGCAACATCGATATGAAGGTTATGTGGCATCAGCAAGACACTGTTCGTGTCTCACCGAGATGCCAGTACAATGCAAATTTTGTTGACCATTTGACCATCCTATTTGGAGTCTCATGGACCAATAGGAGAAGCTGAATTTGAACAGTTGGAAGACAATCAGTTGTGACTGTTCTATGAGGAAGTTTGACAGACATGGAATAACATGGATTTACTCTGAGTTTGCAGATTGTGATCGGTTGGTTGGTTCGAAGGTTGAATCGACGAATTGCTATGTGGGTGTATGATCAGTAAATGAATTCTATTCTATAAAGACTGTAACTCAAAGGTTCCTGTACAAGTTTGTTCATGGTGAATGTTGTTGTATAATGACACCAGAAAGATAAGTCTGGAATTTGTATGTAATCTCTGTTACTGTAATACAAAGTGATTTCTCTTGGTGTGGTGGGTTTTTCTCCCGTAAGTGTTTTCCCATGTATATCTAGTGTTCATATGTGATTGTCTAATTCTCTATTTCTGATATTTAATTCAAGTGCATCCTAATTTGGCTGTAATTGAAAAAAAATTAAAAGTGTAACTACATTCTTTCCTGAGGTATTGACGTTTAGGAGAGTCATTTCTGCATCTAATTTTCCTTACAACTCCATCCATCCAACTGTAGGTCACTCTCTCAAATTATCCCTCCCTTTATCCCTTGCTCCCTCCCTCTCCCTCTCTCTAGCTCTCCCTCCCACCCCTCTCTCACACACATAGTATATCTCTCTCTTTGTACATCTCTCCCACCCTACCTCTCTATCTAGCTTTACCTACCTCTCTCTGTATTCCTTGCACCTTACAGGTCTCTATACGGGCCACCTTCCCACAATCCATCCCACCCACCTCTATTTTTACCTACCTCCCCCTCCTTCCCAACCTTCCCCCCCTTTCTACTTCTCTCACCATCTACCCCTCCCTCTCTCCCTAATCTCTTTGTACCTACCTCTCCTACCCTACCTCTCTTTATCTCCATCCATCCCTCTTTCTCTCCCTCCCTCTATCCCTCCCACCCTACCACTTCCTATCTCCCTCCTTCCCTCTCTCCACCTACCCCTTCCTCCCTCCCTAAATCTCTCTATACATATCCCTCCCACCCTACCACTCATTATCTCCCTGCTTCCCTCTTTCTCTCCCTCCCTCTATCCCTCCCACCCTATCACTCCCTATCTACTTCCATCTCTATCTCCACCTACCCCTTCCTCCCTCCCTAACTCTCTCTATACATATTCCTCCCACCCTACCACTCCCTCACACCATCCTTCCCTCTTTCTCTACCTCCACCTATCTGTCCCTCTCTCCACTTACCCATCCCTATCTCTCCAACTCTCTTTATACCCACATCTCCTACCCTACCTCTCTTCACTTACCCCTCCCTTCCTCCATAACTCTCTATACCTATCCCTCCTATGCTACCTCTCTATCTCCATGAACTGTAGATTTTTGGCACCAATGCACTTCTCTAGCTCTTTTAGGGGTTTTCACCTAAAAGGAGAGAGGTAGGGCCAAAAATGCTAAAGGTTTCATTCAAATTATGTTATGTATGATGTTATATAAGCTAAATGAAGTGAAATAAATGCAATTAAGTGATTTAAATGACTGATTATAAATGCAAAACTAAGATTTAGGCTATGTTGGAAAACACACTATGATATGCTAACAATGAACTAAAAGATGAATAAATGCAAAAAAGAAAGAGAAAGGCTGAATCAGAGTGCACCTAGGCAAGATTTGAGGAATATGGAATGGTCTGAATGTTGTCTAAAATTACTGAAAAAATCAACAGTGGGACTCATTTGCCTAGGGTGGTGAATTAGTCCTGCTACTGGTGAAAAACTGTCGGGAACCAGTTTCCTACTGTCGAGAACTGGAATCTAATAAAACCTATATTTTCAGTCTTAAGGGGGGACTCATTTTCCACTAGCGTTGAATCATTCCTCTCCCAAAATTCTAAGAAATCAGGAGACAAATCTACAACAACAGATCTGGAAATGTCTGCTTGTCAGGTTGTCGAAGTCAATTTTGCAGGAAACAGACATAATTCCTTCTCCAAGCTTGAAATATTGTTGATTTGACTTGAAGCACCTAGTTGACTTATTGACCAATCTTCAATCACCTAAATTCTTGTTAAATTTTCATGCATAGGTCTACAAACACACAAGAAAGAGGGGAAAAATGGTTGATGGTTAGGAAATGATGCAAACAAGGTAGTCCAAGATCTCTTCTCAATTCAAAATGACCAAACACAATCAGGAAACAACTTCTTGCAATGTATAAATCCCTCAACTTGACTCAATCACCCACTTCAGGCTTGTAGCCCTAAAATTCAAGCAATAAAGATATATTTTAAAGAAGGTCGTACAATGGCCTATCAAACTCCACAAAGGTTCACTAAAGACTCCCAAACAAAATATCAAAATTTTCCATGGGGCTTCTTTGGCCCAACACCAAGAACCAATAAACTGCCTTGCCCCAAGGCTAGTCAATTAGCCCTAATTTAAAAAGGAGGTCCTGTTGATGTGATTTTTGTGACCTCACCAACCAGGTAGAACAAAGTTTCCAAATGGATCCCCTATTCTCTCTTGAACAAAGTATTCGACGTGCTAAGATTGCGAGTGAGATCACGCCTTCAACTCCAAGGTTCTTTAAATGCGAATAGGCTCAGTTTGAAAACTTTAGTGAGGAGAAGGCTGAGCCATTGTCGCTGACTAGGGCGTGAGGGCATCCAAATCTTGTAATGATATTCTCCTCGAGGAACCTAATGACCACATCTGCTGTGCACTGCCTCAAAGCTTGAGCCTCTGTCCACTTAGTGCAATAATCTGTAGCTGTCAGAATATACCTGTGTTGCCCTGATGACGGCGGATTAATCATGCCAATAAAATCCAATCCCCATTTTGCAAAGGGTCTGACCTCAATCACTGGCTGCAAAGGCATGGCAGGATGTCTTCCTCTGTTTTCCGTTGTCTGGCAGATGTGGCAAGCTTTTACATGCTCGTATGTGTCTTTAAAGAGCGTGGGCCAATAGTATCCAGCCCTTAAAATCTGATGAGCCATGGCCAGACTACCCCCATGTCCAGTCCCGAACTTCTCATGGAAATGCTCCATCAACTGCTTTGCTTCTTGTTTGCCTACACATCTTAAATAAATTCCTTCATAATTTCTTCTGTAGAGCACTGATCCCTGTAGCATAAAATTCTGACTCTTCATCCTTAAGGCTCTTCGTTGGACTGGATTCAGGTGGCGAGGACACCTATGATTCAGCAAGTAATAAACGGTGTCGTCGTACCACTCCCCTGGAGATACCTCTTCCAAAACATATGTTTGTTGTACTAACTCTGGACCCACCATGGCAATTGTCTGTGCTAAAGCTTGTCCTCAGACTAACTTCATGGGCTGTATCTCTATGTCGTATTCCTGCAAAGTGGCGACCCACTTGCCTCTTCTTTCTCCTAACTCATTTTGCATCAACAATGTTTTCACGGTAGCATCAGGAACAATTGCGTGGACTTTGCTTCTCAAAAGGTAGTGTCTGAATTTCTTCACAGCCTTCACCAAAGCATATGCTTGTTTTTCAACACTGGGATATCTCAACTCGGCTTCTTTCAGTGGAGCACTCATAAAAGCAATTGGGTGCTCGTCCTTTTCCTCTGTTCTTTGTGTCAACACCGCTGCACAAGTATGCTCTGAAGCAAATGAATATAGATAAAAGGGTTTTGTATAATCCGGACTCACCAATACCGGAGCGTCCACTATAGCTTGTTTAATCTCATCAAAAGCCTTCCTAGCTTGTGGGGTCCATTCAACCTTAGCATTCTTCTTTAGCATTTCATTCAGCGGTCTTACTATCTCCGCAAATCCAGTTATGAATTTTCTCACAAAATTAATTTTGCCGAAAAATGATCTTAATTCCTTCTGACTTCCGGGCAAGCCGATCCTGGAGATAGCCTCAATACGTTCAGGGTCAATTGAAATACCCTTCTCTGAGATGACATGGCCCAACAATTTACCTTCCGTTACCCCAAATAAACATTTCTTTGCATTCAAGAAGATACCGAATCTTCTGCATCTCTGAAAAATCTTCCTTAAATCTTCGACATGATCTCCCCTTTTCTTTGAGAATACTGTCAAGTCATCCATGTAAATAATTATGCACTTCCCTACTAAATCTCGAAAAGCGATATCCATAGCTCTCTGGAAAGTGGCTCCTGCGTTAATCAATCCAAAGGGCATTCTTCTGTAGGCAAAGGTTCCCCATTTTGTGGTGAACGTTGTCTTCATTCTGTCTTCTTGTTCTACCATCACTTGGTTATATCCAGAATATCCATCCAGGAAGGACATCATTTGCGAGCCGTTCACTACTTGCAGCACCTCGTCTAATGAGGGCAAAGGATAATTATCCTTTTCAGAAGCTTTATTTAAATTTCGGAAGTCTACGCATAATCTTATTTCTCCGTTCTTCTTTCTAACTGGAACAAGATTGGCGACCCACGTGGAGTGCCTTACTGGAAAGATGATCCTAGCCGATAGAAGCTTCTTGACTTCCTGATAAATCAACGGTTCTAGCAATGGATTTACTGGCCTCTGCCTTTGTCTGAATGGCCTGCTGCCTGGTTTTAATGGAATTGTGTGTGTAATCAATGATGTATCATATGTCTTTAAATCTTCATACCCCCAGGCTATTACCCCTGGAAATTCTTTCATCAGTTTCAAAATACCTTCTTTCTCTTTTGGTGTGCAAACTTTCCCAATGAAAACATTCTTTATTTGTTCTTCTGTCCCCAGATTAACAGCTTCACAATCATTGCCTTGGGTGCTCTGGTTTCTGCTCAATTTATCAGGATCAAATAGTCTTTCAAGTTCCACCATTCCCCTTGGAATGACATTCGTCTTTAGGTTAAGGATCCCTTCGGTGTCAAATTCCGCTTCTTCAGTCTCTTCCTCATCAATGATCTGTGCCTCGAACACACCTGAGCACGTGAGAAAATCTAAGATCTGTTTATCATCATCAAACACCTGAAAATTATTTATGTTGTCCGGGATGGCTGGTGTTGAAACTAATTCTACTGTAAACTTCTTCAGTCCTTGCATGGCCAAGGGCTCTAGGGAACTAGCAGCTTGCGCTAGTGAGTTTGCAACTGGATTCTTAGACCTATACACTTGCTTGATATTAAATGCATCAAAGCTTTCTATTAAGTCCCATACTCTATTTCGGTAACGGCCCAGCCTCTTGTCGTGGCAAGCATATTGCTTTCTAACTTGGCGGACCACAATATCAGAATCACCAAAGGCATGTACAATCTTGGCTCCCTTCTGAATGGCGAGGAGCAATCCATGAATTAAGGACTCATATTCAGTAACATTATTGGTGCATGCAAACTGAAGTCTATAAGCACCCAAATATGCTTCTCCAGTTGGGCTAATAAGTTCGAACCCTGCTCCATTGCCTTTCTTGGACTTTGATCCATCGAACCTCAAGGTCCATACTTGATTTTCCATGATGGGGCTAGGGGGCTGAGTGTGTGAATCCTCCCTATTGCCTACCTCTAGAACGTTTTCTTCCACCTTTGACTGAACTTTATCATCCTCTACAAGTTCTTCTATTAACACAGTGTTCCCTTCACTTGTCTTTTGATCTTCTTTCCTCATTGAAGCTTGCGAGACGAGCTTTTCAACTTGTTCAAGTGCCACTTTACACATAGCACATGTAATCTCAGAGTGGAAAGCCTCATGTATTCTACACCAATTCGGAAGTAGCAAATTTCTGATGGAGGCCTCCTTGCCCACCTCTTGATCAAAGTATTCCGTGATGCTAAGATTGCAAGTTCATGCTCAACTCCAAGGTTCCTTTAATGGTATTAGGCCTGGGCTTGGCTCGATGATTTGTCGGTATTTCAAGGGACTTGCTTAATTGTTCACAGCTGACAACCAGACAAATCGGCTAAGGGTTTTCGCCAGACCAATGATTTGCTGTGAGCACGATTCCTAATACTTAATCGAAATGTGCGAAAGTAAAAGGGGTCGAAATTAAGAAACTAAATATTCTATTCTAAATGCAGGATATGTGGAGCTTCGTTTCAATAGACTTCAACCGGATTTCACCTAGCATCCGTCGGACAGCCTCAGCAAAATCGGTGCAATCTTCAAGGGAAATAGCGAAAGATGTTCAAGTTATGACTTAACATGCATACACCATCACAACGCCGCATATAAGCATATAAATCACAACCGAAGTTAAACACAAAATAATGTCCAGTTGACCACACAAGGCGAACTTATCATCAACAAGCCGCTAGTGGTATGGAGTAAAGCGAAGCTATCTCAATGAAACACCACACATCAAAGTAAGCTACTTGCATGAATTTAATCTACTTGGATACGAAAGGAAGAAGAAACCTTGCTAGCATTTCATGACAAGACGAATTCCATCATCAACGAAAAGATCTATTATCATAAAATGTGTTACACAACAATCTCCTCAAAAGTTTTCAAAGGGAAAACTTTCTTTCTTCTCCAAATTATGCAAAAATGCTTGGCAATGCTACACTATCTAATTCTAATGCTAATACTCTCTCAATGTCTACTGTCTACTATCTAATGAATTACAAATGAGGGGGACTCCCCCTTTATATAGCTAGCCAAGTCCCAAAAGACGGCTAGGGTTACAATCGATAGAGTGGCCAGAATCGTGCCACCTCAGCCCTAAATAATATTGCCCTAAAACCGCCACAGAGGAGAGGGGTAATAAATGCGCCATAATGTCCACCATCATCCTTCTAGAAGATTCCATTTGTAGATGCGTTCACACTGTTCTCGATCTTCTTTCTTGGCGTTGTTCTTTGATTTCTTCCACTTGAGGGTTTTCATCTTCGTCACTTCGAGTTATACTAAGTCTTAACACTTAGCCATTTTCTTGCAAATTTTCCTCCTTCGAGATTGAAACTTGTAACTTTATCGTGCTTCCACTTCAAGTCATCGTGCTCTGGCCTCGACATTCCTCCTGCAAAACAAGCAAGAAGGGTATTAGAACACTTCATAATCTAAGCTCAACTTACTTACCTGATTATTATGCTCAAACTTCCAAGCGTTCATCGTCCTCGCTAGTCAACTTCATTCTTCTACATGATGCCTTAGCCAAATTTTCAACCCATCTCGTATTCTGCCTGGTGTACTTCACTCTGATATTTCATTTAACTCTGGCTTGAGAAGAAATTCCTTCATCAGGAACTCGATCAGAAATCATCTAGGCGATCACTTTCAAATTCATTGTCCGGAGGATTTTACCCTGAAAACACATTTACTTCACATTTGCCTTAGAAAATTTTTAAATATCCCTTAGGAAAATTCATCAACTTGAGGTCCATCCAAAATATCCATCCTGAAGGCCGCAGCGAAGCATGGAAGACCTTAAAATCAACTCCTCATCGATAATCCTCAATGCCCAGAAGAAAATTTCCTCCAGAACGCGTCGAACTCATGGGTGCACAACGAACGGGTTCATTTAATCTTCTTGAATTTTGAACCTTAGAAAATTATTTCCCTGTGAAATTTAAATCCGTTTTTCACATCTGTGAAGATTTCTTGTTGCTCTGACTTGAAAATATTTTTCAACCTGTGCGACTGGCATTCTCTGACTTCACCTCTGGAAATTCCGTTCACGCTTCAGGAAAATCTTATCTCCTCAGAGCCTAGGCGTATCTTCTAGAGGAGGAAACATTTGTGCCTTAGAAAATTTTTGATCACCTTGAAAATTTTGCCTTAGGAAAATTTACTCAACTCTGTCCACCTTGCCTGCGAGGGAAAATTTTAGTTCATCAACTTACTTAGAAAATTTTTCTTGAAGGCGCATCACACTTGATTTATTTTTCATCTGGCATGCATTATTCATCCTTTGTATTTTATTCTCCATAAAATTTCCAAGGCTCTAGCAATCATCTTCAACATCTTGGATTTTATTTCACACTTAGAAAATATCTTCACCACGCCTAGCATTATTCACTTATCAACTTTTACTATCTCTTTACATGGCGCATATCACACTTGGAGAGGAGTATTCAACTTCACCACGCCCAGCAATGTTTTATTTTCCATCAGCCACCACCTTACACACTTGGGCGCACATTATGCTTGTGGAAGAATAATATTTCTAACGCCTTCCTTATTTTGTCTTCACATGCCCCCTTTTGGGCGCATTTGGCCATGCAAGAAGGATAAAGTTTCCCACGCCCAGCCTTTTGACTTGTTGACCCCTTTTAAACATGGGCGCACTTAGGCATATGAGGTGGACGAGATTCTTGCACTTGGAAAATATTTTGCATGTCTTGCCTGGAGGTTGGCGCATATTGAAGGGGGTGGAGGATAAACCTTGTAATGCCCCTAATAGGAGCCCCTTTGACTTCCTCCCTTTTGTCCTTACATGGCTCATTTTGGGCGCATTTTGCCTATGGAGGAGGACGAAGATGTTTGACCCCTTTGACCAGCTTGTTGTTGGGCGCATTTTGAAGGGGGTGGAGGATAAACCTTGACACTTAGAAATTTTCCATGCTATCCACATCCCTTGGGCGCATTTTAGCCATGGTGGAGGATGAGAATCTTTTGACTTGTTGACTTTTTCTCTCCTTTTGGGCGCATTTCACCCCAGTTGCAGGATGGGCACATTTGGAGGGGTGAGGAGGACAAGTTTAAGACTTAGAAAAATTTCCAGCTCTCATGCTTCAAGTTGGGCGCATTTTGGCCTGGCTACTGGATAAAAATCATTGACTTCTCTTTGACTTTTGTACCTTGGGCGCATTTTGCCCCCTGAGCAGGATGAACGCCATACTTTGAAATTTTATGCCTCTTCATCAATCTGGGCGCATTTTGCCAGGACTGCTGGACGAAACTCCAGACTTAGACAAATTTTTATCATTTTTCGCCAGCTCACGTGC